>PVKB01004487.1:0-91253 GCA_004027205.1 Ctenodactylus gundi
TATTATTAAGAAAGTTTTCAAACAATTTTAACAAATTCAAGTAAGAACTTTCTCATATAATTACTGCAAATTCAATGAAATAAATATGATTCAAAATTACAATAATTATTTAATAATTTTTATTAAATTAAATGTTATTTTTAAACCACTAGAACAATTCAAAACATTATCAATAATATACAAATAAACATTGAATTTTTGGCATTTGTATTTTGTAAAACAATGAACTGAATGAGCTCTCATTAAAAATTTTTAAAAATTAGAAATTGTTTCACTTCTTATGCTTTATTTTATTTTATTTTATTTTATTTTGAGTCAGGGTCTGGCTCTGTAGTGGAGGCTGGTCCTGAACTCACTAGGTAGCACAGACTGGCCTGGCAATCCTCTTGCCTCAGCCTGCAAAATGCTAAGATTATAAGCATGAACTACCATGCCCAGCTTATATGGTTTTGGGGAATCAAACTCAGGGCCCAGACTCAGGGCCCTAAGATTGCTAGGCAAGCACTTTAACCTCTGTGGTATTCCTCCAGTGACTTCACTTATGATTTAAAAGAAATTACCACTTGTTATAAATAGAAAAATCTTTGTCATTTTTAGAAATGGTTCATAAATATTTTCTAAAAAATAATTACTATAAATTACAAACACTTAAAATTTGTAAATAGTCTTTATAGATTTAGAAATATATTAGTTTGATCACATAAAATATGAATGCAAAAGTAGATACTTGACAATTGTTTTTAAAAAGCAAAAAAAAAAAAAAAATTGCACCCACATAACAGATACATTTACTCACAGGGATTTTTATATGTATATACATATAAGTAAACAAAAGTAGCACCATTTAAAAAGAAAGTAGAAAACAATTTCTTATGTTGAATGTTCCAAAAAATAATGTCTTCACTTAGCAAATCACGAACATTGCTATATGGAAAAAAACCCCAAAACTGTGCACAATTCCTAAAATCGCACCATTGTTCTCTATTTGAAAAAGGAAAAAAGAGGGGGAAATACAAAAAACGATCTTTTTGCTTCCGAGAGTTTAACAAATTTTATATATAATTGATATGCTTTTATTCTTTTATGGAAATAAAGACTATTTAAAGAAAAATCTAAAGTGCTAATATTAATAAAAATTTAGAATTATTGAAGTAATAAAAACTAGTAAAATAAGTGAAACTAAAGGAAAACTACAATCAGTAGGAATATTTAAGGAAAGTACCCCTTTAGTTGCTTCATTATCATTTAAGGACACCCATCTTGGCAACTTATGTGTTGCTGGGAATCCAACTAGTGGCAGTTGTCAAGGAGTGACAGATTCTAGGGAAAGACTTGTGCAAAAAAAAAAGAAAGAAAGAAAGAAAGAAGAGTCCTTGGAGCTGACAATGCTGTATCTATAAATCGTTGACACGGGGTAATTCACAGCAAATGAAGAGAATAATGTAACTGAATGTATGTCTCAAATATTGTGACTAGGTAAAATGAAACCTGGAAGAGAGATTTTTTTTAAAAAAAAATTGCATAAAGAGGAATTGCATACAAATAGTAACACTGTCCACACAGATTCTATCACATCAAGAATCTGTATAAGCGAAAAAAAGTCAGATTAATTTGCTTTTTTCTCTTTTGTTATGTCAATAAACATATCAAAGCAAAAAATAATACTTTATTCTCAAAGTAAATCTCTGCAGGGGGAAAGAAACAGATTTTAGATTTACTGTGAAGGCAAGCTATTAGAATTCTCCCACTTTAGATAAACTGAAGTCCAGAAAGGACTTTTTGTTAAATACAGACAAAAAAAGCAAATATTATGGTAAACATGAAACACACACACACACACACACACACACACACTCACATACCACATATACAGAAGAAAAAATTCACAAGATTCGCAAGTCTAATCGTGTGTGTGTGTGTGTGTGTGTGTGTGTGTTATATTTATTTCCTTATTCCTCTCTCTCTCTCTCTCTCTCTCTCTCTTTCTCTCTCTCCCTCCTCTCTCTCTTTTAAGATAGGGCCCTACTCTGTTGTCCAGACTGGTCCTGAACTCGTTTTGGAGACCAGGTTGACCTCAAACTCACAGCAATCCCCCTGCCTCATCTTCTGGATTGCAGGAATTACAGGCACGAGCTACCACACTTAACTGCAATCTATATGCTTAAAAAGGATATTTTCATGTTTTTAGTATAGAAATGTAAAATTATAATAATCATTAAAAAGAAGACATTTAAAAGTAGTATTAAGACCATGTAATGGAGATTCAAACAAGACCAAGTGAATGCAAGGCATCTGAAAGGCAACAGCATGGAGAACAGTCGTATTGCCAATCAAGCAAAATCCCTTTTCAAACTTGCTTCTTAACTCTCTGTTGAAGATGATGTCTTTTCTCCAGTGAATGGCCCCGCTCCTGATCAAAAGCAAGATGACTGAGAGCATCTGAGTTGTCTCTGGGTCTTCAATTCCGTTCCACTGATCTTCCTGTTTGTTCTTTTGACAGTATCATGTTGATTTAATTACTGTTGCTTTCTATTCTTGCACGTATGTATTTATTTTTCTGTTAGTAGGGATTGAGCTCAGGGCCTTCCCACTGAGCTACATCCTCAGTACATTTTATTTTTTGATTTTTCTCCACTATATATATATATATTACACCATGTTTACAATGAAATTGAGTATTTTGTGCACATATATGTCACATCAATGTTACAATCCCTTTCAAAGTCTGGAATTGTGATTATCCAGCTTTGTTCTTATTGTTTAAAATTGCTCTGGAAATTCTGGGCGTTTTCTGATTTCGTATAAATTTATATTTGCTTTCTCTGGATGTGAAAAGAAAGGACTTGGGCAAACCGGATGTTCGCATACAGGAGAAGGGAGCTAGATTCTCTTCTGTCACCACATTAAAATCAAATCCAAAGGGACCAAAGGGCTGGATGTCAAAGCAGAAAAACTGGCTCAGCTGGAAGACAAAATGGGTAAAATTGTGAAACACAGACAGCAGGAAAGGATTTCTGAAACAGAAAGTTATGACCACTAGAAACAAACAAACAAACAAAAAAATCAACAAATGGGGCTATGTCAAACTGTAAAGCTTTGGCACATCAAAGGAAACAAGCAACAAGATGGAAAAGTCCACAGAGGGGGAGAAAAGCATTGCCTGTGATGCTTCTGACAGAACACTGATATCTGTAACGAATAAGGAGATAAAGAAAAAAAAGACCCCATCAAGAAATGGGTAAATGAAATAGAAAGAAACTTACCAGAAGAGAAAGTAGAAAAAGAAAAGAGGCACATGAACTAGTGCTCAGCATCTGTAGTCATCAGACAAATGAAAATCAAAGCAGCAGTGAGATTCCATCTCACTCCAGTGCAGCGACAGCCTCCCTCAATAACTCAAGAAGCAACTGCTGGTAAGGCTGTGTAAAGGCGCGCTTCGATACTGCTGCGCGGACTGCCAACTGATTCAACCACTATGAAAGGCGATGTGTTATTTTTTTTTTTTATTTTTTAAAAAAGCTTAGAATAAAAATTCCATTTGACCCAGCCACAGCTCTACTAGAAAATTTCCCAAAAGACCAAAAGTCATCATATCCAAAACATACACACATATCCATGTTTATATAAAAATGATTCATAAGAGCTAAATTCTTAAAGTACTCTACATGCCCATCACTGAAGAAATGGATAAATAACAAGTGGTGTGCAGACATGGTGAAATAATATATAGTCATAAAAATGAAGTGTATGAAAAAAGTGGGTCCCACAAGCATTAATCATGCTCAGTGAAATGGACCAGACACAAAGGCTTAGTTATTGAATTGTGTCTCATGTTTGATATTTCCAGAGATATGTGCATAGGAACGATCTTAATGTAAGGGATGGGGTGCCAAACTCCTAGCAAAGGGAAAAAGATATTCAGAATGGGAATAGAGAAGAGAACGGATGAATCAGAGAAAAGCACATAAAGCATTGCAAAGTCCCAAATGTATAGCTTATTAAGTCATTAGTGAATGTATAGAACATGCATGTCCAAAAAACTTTGTAACTTGAGAAATTGATTAAAACTTGAATTAGTTAGAAGAATGAAGAAAAATACAGAAATTTGTCAATATAAAAATCTAAATAAAAATAAAGTAAAAATTGGTTATATGCATATTTTTAAAATTTAAATAAAATTTAGTTACTAAAAGTAAGGAAATCCATTCTGAAAGAATTGATCATTTTAGTAAAAGAATTCATGACAGTTCTTAATATCTATCAAATATTTAAATTATAATAAAGGAAATATCCAGTTTAGGACAGAATTGTCAACATTAAATTAAAATAAATCATAATTGACCATGCTAATTATATGAGGCAACATATCACAGATTTTGGATAACCATGCAAGACTCCAAGACCTCTCATTCCTGGTCATGCGGACGTTCCTCACAGCGCAGGCATGCTGGAAATATTTTCCTACCCTTCTCTGGGAAACTTTGTCTTTCTTCAAGACTCACTGTAAAGGACTCACTCCTCCCCCTTTTCTTTTAACCTCTTTCATAATAATTCTTTTAATACTTCTTAACTGATGTTTCTCTTTTTCAATCTTTTTCAATGGGGTCTTTTTTTTAGCCCCAGCTTTGTAGAGTATAGTCATTTTTACTTTAAGCTCCACTTTTAATAAAGATATGGAAATGCCCCTAGAACTGTTAGCAGCATCCGCGAGACAGGAGCTCAGCCACCGTGCTGGATCCTTAATTTGTGCTTGCTATTTTAATGTATATTTTATCCACCTGTCTGATTATCTAGCGTGGATCTGTTAGTGCAGAAGCTTCTCTCAGGTGTCCTCATGTCTTGTTTTTGGCAAGGAGTCGGGTTTTAAGGGCTTAATGAATAGTGCCACCTGAGTGAGACAGCGATGTCAGTCATAGAGGACAAGAGCCCTTTCGTTCCTGTCTGTGCTTGAGATCTCTGAAATAGAGGGAAATTAAGAGATAAGACCTAATCAGCATTCTGTCATAGAAAAAAAAAAAATCTAACTTCAGTAAAGACAGATGAAATAGAAGCAAAGCACTATTGTCTCATTGAGTTAACATTCAGAGAGCCAGCAGTGGAGGATTTCATCTTCAGGAATCTCTGTAGAGGAGAGGAAATGTACGCTTCAGAAGTCTGTGCGGCAGTACCAGATGGTGCTGTGACTACAGGTGCAAAAGATGGGCCTATCACAGAACAGTGCTGTGAGACTGCAAGAAAAAACAGACACCAGGGCTTAAGGGGGACTGGGAGAAGACTGAGATGTAGCAGGAACTTTTAGAGAAGGAGCATCCTCAAGATGTTAACTACTGAACTTAAGGATGTGATCTTCACAGGTTCTTCACAGAGGAGAATGGAGTTATGATTCTATGCGATCAGGGTACTTTCATAAATACCTGTCTAATGCTATGAATACATTCTACTTAAACAGAAAAGAATTACAACCAAAGCTCAAGATATGCAGCTACTGATTGAGGTACTAAGAAAAATTAGGAGTGAAAGGTAAGGAAATGAAATTATTGCTAAGCAGAAAAATCAGACAACACAAACAAGAAAAATTTCATCAATATTAGGTTTCTAAGTGATAACTTTTATACATTTTCAGTAATTTATGAATATATAAAATAAAGTCCTACAAGAAGAAATGAGCTTTCAGCTATAGGGAAAAGAGCAAGCGAACCTATTAAAAATTAAATTAATTTGAATGAATTAGTAGATTACAAATTGTAGAAGAAATCTTAAGTGAATGAGAAGACGCATCATCAGTGAACAGAAAGATACAACCCTAAGATACATGTTGATCTGTGGAATTCTAACCAATTATTTTAATTTGAGGTTAAAATAGACAGACAACTAGGAACTTGAGGATAAGAGTGTGTTTGCTGAAATAATGGTCAAAAGAGGTGTCATCAAGTTCTTTAATTATCAAAATATAACATACGATGTATAGTAAAATTTAAACACTACTAAAACATACAATACTAAGAAAACCACATAGAGACAAACTACAGAAAAATAAGTTACAAAAGAAATGCCTTGAAACAAGATAGAAGAAAAAGTAATATGATTTATAGAGTACAATGTGGCAAATTATTTCTCTTCTCTACAGAAGTAGCCATGTCCCAAAAATGTTCCTCATCTTAACTTGTGATGTAAATTATTCTTACATTCATAAGAAACTGCTAAATGTTGAAGTTTATTGCATATGTCTGCAAATTCACAATCTAAACATCTAATACAAAGTTTCAAAGTACACAAATCAAGTAGGGAACAAAGAGAAAAATAGAACTTAATTATACATATTGGTCATCATTAGAAGTAAGTAAATGAAATAATTAACAAATAACACCACAAAGCAATGGAACTAAAGAACAAAGCAATGCACTTAGCACATGAGTGTACCCTCTTCGAATGCTCATTAAGACAGGCCATGCCTGGGGTCACAGAAATATATCTTAACAATTTTTATAGTATTAAATTTACATGCTAGTCTTACTAAAAGTTCATTAAATAAATATATCCATCTTCTAATTTAAGTTTTATTTCCGTTGGTGCATGCCTCACAAACAAGGATAGGAAACAATACATTTCGAAGTTTCTGTTGTGCACAGAGTAATTCTCTGCTAGATGGGAAATATGCTTTTAAAAAATGTCACTAAGAGGAAAAAAATGTACTAAACCAACACGGTAAGGGTTTAAGAGAAATAATTGCATTGAGATCGCGCTTCTGAATATTTCTTCAATGACTCCTCATCTCAGTGGAATCCTGTGCTATCCGGTAACTTGGCTTTTGGAGGTGCTTTGTTTATACCTCCTCTAGAGCTACCTACAAATATTGCTAAGAAGCTAAACAACACAAGCTTTGACATATTCTGAAAAATGTCCGGATGAGGGCAAGCTTCTCACCTGGCCAGCATATCAAAGCTATAGATTATTTTTCTTTGGTCTCCAGGACCTCCACCAGTGGTCCTTTTCTTTGTTGGTAGGGTTTCTACTTGGAGTCGAATTTGTGTTATCGCTTTTCTTGGTTCCTTTCTTCATGGACTGAGCTTTGCTACTGGCATCTCGGAGTCTCCAGCCTGCAAAAGACACACCGTGCTGCCCTTCGGGATGAGAATGGAGCCAATTCCCTAAATAAACCCCTCATACAGGCATGAGCTGCCTCTATTGATTCCGTGTGGAGCCTACTGACTAAGGACAACGTGAACACAGCATTCATAATTAGCAAAGATATTATAGCTTGAAAATCTATAAATGAGTGAATTTCCCATTACTTTCTAATCAGCTTTAAGGAGAGCCACTTTAACAAAGTTTAATGAATTCAAATATTGAAATTGAACTGACTGGAATTATAATCTATTATAGAATTTATTTTATTTTCTTTTGGTGGCTTGAGATTCTTAATGGTATCATTAAGACTAGTTTTCTCATCTCTTAAGTGGTAATACATTTCTCAAGCATGCCATGCATTGATTAAGTTATATTTATTAATTTTAAAGTTCCTATTACAATATAACCCTGCATTTAAAAATACTGATAGATTTATATATCATTTACCTCGATGATCTATGCTATAAATCAAAACGTTAAACCAATGTCTGATCTACTGAAATATAAATAAAGTATCCTTTGTTACTCAGGTCTAAATTTCCTCTCACAATTGTACGTGTGAATGCACAGGATGTAATCACTTCTGTGATGCGTAACAAACATAGAAACAGCAAAACTTCACATTATAATTCGCTGAGAATGATTTGATCTAATGAAAATGACCTTGCTAATATTTCAATACTCACTGTGTAACTCAGGGATATTTGGAAATCAATACACTTCATATACCAAATGAGAAACAAAGAAATTTTTATCTACAGAGTGTTTGTTTCTCCTTTGGAAGCTCTATACACAGCTATGATAATTGTTCTAATACAAAAAAGTTGAAGAGAACAAGCATATTTCTGTATATTTATTGAAATTCCTCAGAAATAATATCTAATATGAGTTTTCATAGAAATCTTCAGTATTTTCATGAAACTTTTAAATTTATGGTTAAATATTTACGCTGCAATATTCATTTATGAAAATAAAAATTTTATTAAGTAACTTCAAATACTTAGTGATCCTCAGAACACACAATATAACTAGGATTATAAAATCATATTTTATAAACACTATTTCCAAATTTTATTTAAACATGTTGCCTCAGCAAAAGAACTTGCAGGAACAGACTATAAAAATCTGAATTGCAAATTTTAAATGAACAATAATTTTTTGACATCGTATTAAATTTATTTTTCACACAAATATGACACCAATCTGTGGGCAGCCTACTTGAGACGTCTTCTTAATGATAGGAAGTTTTACTTCTCTCTTTTTTTTTAAATAAAGGTCAATTTGATTGATTCTACATTTTGCTTCCTTCAATGAAATGGCACCACTCTGTTTATTAACATGACTAATGACTCTTTCAATATTTCTTTATTCTCCTATTTTAAGAAAATACTATAGCAACTCCAGCTTAGTCTCACCATTTACCGAAGCCAGTAGACTGTCATCAACGTTGAAGCAAATCTTGCATTATGCATACGTTAGAGGTCACTGAAGGCTCTGATCATTACAATGTTTTGGTAAAATATTTGTGTTTATGCATATTTTGAGACATAATGTGATTGGTCCCTTCATAGTCCACCGTACTGCATAAATGGAACTATTGCATGCACTGGAAAATAAAAATACTACTTTTTTTTCTAAGTGACTATGTGATCCATTATTTGTATTTCTCGGTATTCACTTCGTTAAGGAAAGAAAAAGAAAAGGACACATAAAAATATTTCTGTGGGTGTCAGTGTCCCTGCAAGATTTCTAATTGAAAGAAAATCAAAATTACCCTCACCAGTGAATTTACAAGTAAAAATGAAATATCTACCCCAGGAAGGATTAAATGATAAATGCACCCAAATACAGGGTAAGTGATTTTCAGGCTTTATTCTGAATGAAATAAATTTCTTTTAAAGGCAACCCTAAAATATGTAACATCATAGTAATCCAAAGCTACCTGTGGATGAGATATGGGAATGTGTAGAGGAATATGGAAACTACTTAGAAGTGAAAAACATGCCTTATACTTTGATTATAACTATGGTTACACGATTGCACACACACCATAGTTCAAACATTACACTTAAAATGAATGTAGCTTTGTCAGTGTAAAAACAATACAGACAAAGAAAGAAAGTACAATAAGAGAACCTCAGCTAGCAAGACAATATTAGAAATGATTGAAAATTGACTTCATTAAATTAATGATCCACTGTAACATCTTTGGCAAATACTAGTTGTCAAATTCAGTTCAGCAAAATCTATCTGATTAAAGTTGGTGAAACACTGAAAAGAACATTTAAAAATCAACAGTTCTTTGAAAATTGTTGGCCACATTTTTTTACTTTTGTCATTAACCATATGCAAATGCTCTTTATCCATCGGTTCTTATTTTTGAAGACCAATCTTTAGAGTAGAAAACATGGAAACTTTCCTAAAGGGCTTATAAACCAAGGAGGTTTTCTGTGTCACTATATGTAATTTAAAATCACTGTTTTCTTACAGTTTCCCGAGAAAGTGATCTTTTAGAGACATTTTGGAAATATGGCAAAAATCCTAGTTTATTTGGATTTTCATAAATCTCTTTTTTCAGAACTATATTCATTTCCCAACATACATTCTCGATATGATAATCAGCCTTATTACTTCATTAAAATGTATGTCCTTTATAGACCATGGAATGTTTATGTGTTTTAATTTTGTTACACATGATTAAATCTGTTGAACAAAATTCAATTAGCTAGATAATTGACGAATGGCTATGTATTTTCAAAATTGAAAACTAATGAGTCAGGGTGTCTGTAAGTTTTCAATCCTTCCAGTCTCTAGTTTTCTACATTTTGAGTGCACTGTTTAAGCTTTCCATACCCACAGGCGTGGAGAAGGAACGTAATTCACTAAGCCTGTGACTTTGGAGATTATAGGTAAATACTATATGGACTTGTAGTATAGAGCTTGGCACAAAATGTACGATGTTTGTAGAAAATAATTTATTTTTATGAAAAGGTTTCACTCTGTAATTTGGGCTAGTTCCTATATCACTATGAAGCCCAAGTTGGTGTTGAATTTAAGGACTTAATACTGCAACCCCAGCAACCCCAGTTCCAAGTTGTGTGGTGTTGGTGGGTTAAGCCCTGCATGTACTTCCCAGGCAAGTGATCTAATTAATGTGTTATGATCCCAGGTCTGAATGCAATTCTATATTTAAAAAAAAATTAAAAATCATAATATATGTTTTTAATTTGCAGTAAAAATCACTTACATTTATGTATGATACTGATTCACAGGTGATTGATATGCAAACAATTGATTCTAGAAAAACCTATTATCGTTGAAATTTAAAATATTTACACAATACTAAAACTTATTTTGGAAATCATAAGACTTTTAGTATAAAAATATTTTTCTTCTGTTTGTATTCAAGAGAAAATTTGTAATGAGTCACATTTTAATTGAATATATTTATTATGTTATATTCATGAAGTTCGTTGCATTGTTTTCCTCCTATCATAAAAGACTTCTTTATGATATGTGATACTGTTTGATAGCATTTTATTCACAATATAGTTTCTCTCAAAATCAAACTCTTTTATGCACAGTCTGCGTTAAAATAAGGTTTAACCCTGTAAGTCCATTGTTACCTTTTCAACATTTTCAATGCATCTTCACCAAAAATAGATTCTACCTCAATAAACTACGTGAGCATGTCACAGCCTAACCAGTGCGGGAGAGACGGCAACCTGGCATTCACCTCCTTGGGCCTGACTTGTAGCTCTCATTCTCTTACTATGCCTACCACACACGAAGTTGTTTTCCTCACAAATACTTCTACGGTATGGCAAAATTTAGAGATTGTCCAAATTTTCTCCATTTTGTGGAAGGAAATTTTCAGACAAGGTGAATACTCAAGCCAAATAAGTAGAAACAAGGTCGGAATGAAATTTATCTTCCAAATTCTTCTTAACATCGATGGTATAACAAATCATGAATTTTTTTTATTTTTCTAGAATAGTGAATCATATCATTTCCACATTTCTAATTTCTCTCATCTAGTTCTATCAAAGAAATAGTTCATTATGGTGTCTATAGCCTTAGGATATTAACATATGTACCTAAAATCAAAATTACTTCTTTATTGATGGACAGCAGAGACATTGTGTTAGCTGTCATAAAAACGAAATTATTACCATTGTACAACATCACCAGACCTCCTGACTTATCAGGTGAATTGTCATTGAGCAGCAATAATTTGAAAAATTATTATTTTTCTTCAGCAGTAGCTCCCCACAGTGTAAATTTTATAAATTTATTTTCAAATTATTTTTATACTCCTTGACGTTATTTTGTATTTTCTTTTTATGGTAATATGACATATGATATTTACTAACTTATGGAAATTTGTATAGATCAAGAAAACCTCTGGTTAGAGAAAAATTCAGTAGTCATTGCATTCCACAGACCAAATTCAACTTACTGCAATAAATTTTAAGTTTTATGTATTTTTTGATTCATTTTCTTAAAAAATGTTCATAAGAAATGTGTCTGTAATTTCCTTTGACAAATTTTTATGACAATTGTTTTTCTTAGTAAGGTCTCTTAGTCTTCTTTTAGCTTTTTAAATTTTATTTCTTGAATTATTTTTCTGTATATGGAATATAATAAAAAAGCAAATTTTAACAATTTCTCTATTGTTGCTAAATAATTTCATTTTCTTCTTGTTTCCATGATTTCTAATAGATCATATTACCATGTAAAAGTGTGCTACATTTTGGTTCCTTTCAAGTTTTGTTATATGTTTTTGATTTCAAACAGATTTGGGATGATAAACTTCATTCAGGCCTTATTTCTACTTATTTGGCTTGGGTATTCACCTTGTCTGAAAATTTCCTTCAACAAAATGGAGAAAATTTGGGCAAATATGTCTACGATGTTTTTGATGTTAATTTTTCATATTTGTTTTCTAATTATTACATTGCCTTGCCCATTGGTAAGCATCTGAAATTTTGATCATACTTCTCAATGTTTTTCTTCATTGTTGACTTTAGATTTTTCCCAAAGTTACACGTTGAGTTTATGCTTTCTTGCGTCATTCTGTTTCACCAAGTTATCCAGGAAAAGTTTTCAAAATATTATTTAGAATTTTTACATTTATTTTAGCTGTTTTTGATTGTTTTGCTGAAAAATTCATCTCTATTATTGAGATTTTGAGCATTTAAAATATGTATATCTTTAACTGCTCAGATTTAGTAATAATGGCCAAGAAGATAAAATCTCTGTTTCTTGCTTCTAAAGACTGATTTTTCTCAAGGCTACTTTAGATTTGCTTCCTGTTAAAAAAAAATCTCATCTTTTTATCATATCCTTGTTCTTTGCATTTGGAGTGTTATTGGCTTCCTGGACATCATGAATGACCTCTCTCTGTCTCTTTAAATATGTATAAGTTTCTCTTTCTCTCAAAATATGCATACTATTATCCAATAAATATATTTACTTCATTTTAGCATTTCACTGGGTTTGAGCTGTGTATTCACTTTCTTATGAACCATCTCCTCTCTCATTGAAATCTTTACTTAGACAATTGGCTGGCCTAGAACTCCCTGCAATTTCCCTGCTTCAGCCTACCTGAGTTATGAGATTACAGGCATGTGCAGCCACAATCTGTTATTATGTAGTGCTGGGAGATCCAAACTGGGCCTTGGGCTTTCCAGTCACGCTAAGCCCTGTTTTGGGTCCGTTTGACATGCAAGTGATTCAGAGGTCAGACAAAGATGCAATGGACAGTTGGATTTTTTTAACTTTATTTCTTTTACTTATCATACTGTTACCTTTCCTTGTTTTTTTTTTTTTTTTACTCTCTTATCTTAAGCCAGAGATTTTATGAACTATTGGCATATTTTCTCAATTGAAACTGTGTGATAAATTTGTGCTCTTTATGTCACTGGTTCAAAGCCATAGAGATGGGAAATTAAATTGCATTGCCTATATCTGCTTTAGAAAACTCAGCTCTGGCACTAAGTTTCTGTCTTCTTTTATTCAAGTTATGACACCTTTGACAGTTTCTTTTTCATTTCATTGTTATCATGCCATGAAGTATCTTTCTCTGCAAAAGAAACAAGTTCAGTGAAATCTTTGTTGTGTCAAGAAATATAACGTGTAGTATTTGTTTCATTTTTAGAGACTATTAAAGATTATTAATATCTAGTTCCCAGGTTCTTAGTTATGTGTACAATTAATCTATAATTCATTCATACCACAATATAAAACACATACAAAAGAGGCAGTGTAGTCATTAAAATTCTAACAAGTGAGAGTAACTATTTTTTAAAATATTTTATGAATTTTTACCAGTTTTCCTTATATTCTCTAGTAATGGTAACATCATGTTAACATGATTAACACTCTATTTTATTTTTATCATAAATTATATCAATATCAAATTATACCAAATTATCAATGCTAATTTTAGCTTAACTGTATTACCATACCATTAAAATATACATGCATACATATGTTTTATAAGATATGCAGAAATGACAAATTTCCATTTTTTACTCTAAATGCTTAAACTGATTAGCATGAAATTTTTTGTGTAAAGTAATCTGAGAATAGGGGACCATGAAATTGACTTGACGTATTAATATCATATTTTTTGGTGGGTCACATTATAATTAAGTGGGAATTTTATTGTATCTACACATGCTGCCATTACCTTTGGAAAACACTCTTAAACTAAGAATTCTAAGGGGGTATTATCAATTTTTTTTAAAAGTCTACTTGTTTTAAACTTGCTAAACTTAAAGAAAGCTCTTAGTGTTTCAGTAGAGTTTAAATTTAAGGCAAAAAAGGAGAAAGTTAAAAGATAATTATTATCAAAAACCTGCACATTTAACAGTGCTATTAAATTACACTGAATAAATAATTTGTACTTGACTCGGAAAACTTAAGTTATTCTAATATAAATGTTAAAATAATATTTTATTATTTAAATGAATAGATTGACTTATCCAGTCATTGAAGAAAAAATAATATAATTGATTTTGCCTCTCTAATAATGAAGAAACTATCTTGATTTTTAGAAATAATTGTTTGTTTTTTTTCTGTTTTTTCTCAAGGTATATTCCAATAAATATTTTAAAATATATTTTGAAAACTAGAATGCTACTTCAGTGTATGGGACTGTACTATACATAGGTATTCTTTTATTTCTAGGTGAGTTTATGGTTATGGTAGCTATCATATAACTCATTACACTATTGAAACAATTCTTCTACTTATAAAGAGAACCATGTAAATAATGTTGTCAGTGGTTTAAGAACTTTTTGTTTAATTTTAAAGGTTTCATTCTAAACAACAAAGTGAAAATCAGCAAAGTTAAACTTCTTTCAAGATGATGAATTGTTTTTTACATGGTTTTCGTACCAGAACCTTGTAATCTGAAATTTCATTTTTACCTCTCTCCAAGCCTTTAAAAAAATCTCAATTTCTAAATGTATGGCAGAAAAGTAATGACTTTAATCAAAATTTGTTTACACATTGGCTAATTTCTTCATATGAATTCCAGATTAGAGTAATACATTTCAGATTGAATATGCACAAGATGGAATTTATCACATGCATGAAGTCAATATGAATAGAAAACCGAACATTGCACCTTCACAGAGTCATTTCATGATTAGATCACCGCAAAGGGACTTTAGAACGAACTGATTACAATGTAACATCTGAAAAAGAATTATGAGGAAAATTTTTTCAAATACGTTTTTTTCCTGAAAATTACCTGCACTTTGGAAACTGATAAGTTAAACTGATGTCTGTTTCCTTGTATGTAATATTTTACATAATGGTAATTTATACATCTCTAAATGTATGACACTGATCACTGGCACAGGCAGCAAAGAATTGTGCTCACCAAGATGGCAGTTGAGCCACAGGTATGCAAAATATCTTCTTGTGGACCCACTTAAAAAGTAGAGAATATAGTCAAACACTGCCTGTTCATTGTAGCTCAGAAAGGGAGAAGTGCCCTGTGGTGGTTTGCATCTGGAGTGTCCATCAAAAGCCTCATGTTTCTATGGGTACTTTGTAGTGTTCAGAGGTAGGTGCCTGGCTGGAAGGGTAGCATGCTTACGCTTGACCTGGAGGGACATGTGCTGGTTCTGCCCTTTCTCTCAGCTTCTCTGCTTCACCATGCAGTGAGGAACTCTATCTCCCAGGTGGCTCTTAATTTCTGGTGTCACAGAATCACCACGCGATTCCACCATTTTCCAGCTACCTGCCCATGAATGGTTTGAGTCCTTCTGAAACTGTAATAAACTACAATAAATCTTTCCTCTCTAAGTTGTGGATGTCAAACATGGAGTCACAGCACCGAGAAAGCAACTAAGACACACCCCAACAATTGAAAGGAGGCCAGTGAAAGAGAGAAGACTAATGAAATCTTTATACTTTTTGAAAAGGAACTCATAATTTGTAACAAGTGAAATTTTCTATATTTTCTTTACCTTCTCGAATGGATTTTCCTTTTGACTGATTGAAACCTTACTTCTCCTAGGGTTTTCTTTCTCTGTACCAATTTTAAGATTATCATCTTTTTCTCTTTGGTGGACATGCCAACGAAATGCCCTCCACGTTCTGTAGTGTGGCTTCCAAGTTCATAGCAGTCTTCATACCAAAAGACTGGGACTTGTTGTGCTAGAGTATAACATCAGTGATCTATCTCATTTTGGTGCTGCCATCTAAGGAACTCTATCATTCCTTACAAAGTTATTGCTATCTTTGGACTATTATCCTGGCCTTATTTCTGGTAATTTAAATATATCTCCTTTCTGTTGCTGTTGAATAGCATGGCTTTTTAAAAATATTAATCTCTTTCTTCACAGTGTCATACTTTTCAACCTTTTTTAAATCACAGCATTTGACCTTTACCTGGCGTCTTTTCTATTATCTAGTGTTACACTTCCTCAATGATGCCAATTATATTTACCTCACTTTTTGATCACCCCTTGTTTTCATTCTTTTCTTTTCTAAGCTGTCAACTCCAACATTTTTTATTCCATTGAGAATTCTGATAGATTGAGCTTCATTTTTCATTTTTTCCTTCATTTTCTTAATGTTCTTGCTTTCTTTGTAGCCAGGCTAGAGTGCCACCCTTTCACAGAACGCATCCTCAAATGCCATGGTCTCATCCCCTGTACCCTCACCAGCCTGACAGCACAGAGCCTTGTCCAGAGCTTATCACTGTACAGTACAGGGGGAAGAAACAAATAAACTTTCAGGATAAAACGTCAACCCCTTTATCCAATTTCTATTTGTTAAAGATGACGAAATATGGTGCATAAGTTAGTGAAGAGAAATTCTTCACAGAAGACAGCATACAGATTTCCTAACTAGTCATGGTGGAGGAAATATCCTGTGACCTAAGGATTGTAGCACTGGAGACATCACGGAAGATTCTAAAGAAGCATCGGTACATTTTTAATACTTATTTTTCCCCTGGAATTAATTACTATGTCATATACTGAAACTCACTGGTATTATCTAAAATGTATGGTGGCTTTATCACATGGAACCACCAATTAATACCTCTTACATCTCAAAGTTTGTGGACAGAAAAAAATCATAACAGGAGTTACAAAGGTAAATATATGTGAGGTATGAAAAGCATAACCTTTCACTTGGCTCAGAAAATCCTAATTAAAAAACGAATAAAATATTAATATAATGACAAAAATAATAAAATAGTATCATTTGGAATGTTGAAGATGAAAAGAATGTGTACTGTTGTAGAAATTCAATATAATTCTACATCTGGTATTTGCTATGTATTATGCTATTACTTTTATTTATTTGCATCTAAGCTTTTGGGACATCAAATTACAGTATTAATGATTTATAAGATCTAGTGGCATGTAAACCGACAATAATGCCATGCCTATTATACTTGCTTCATGAAGTACCCGTCCTGGAAAGAAAATCATATTTTACATGACTCTGAACATAATATATGATGGAATTTCTCTGGTATTACAATTACCATATAGACATAAATCACATCATTCAAACATTGAAACCTAACTATGGAAGAGTCCAATATAATTTTAGGCATAGAAGTGAAAGAAAACATGATTCACTTTAATAAAAAAAACTTTCAGGAATAACATCAAATGCATGTAATATTATTTGGTTAATATATTAATATCTAATTAATATCAAACATCACCCAAATAATGCACTTTCAATTTTTTATGAACACCATTGAATTCGCAGTATTTAAATCTCTTGTATTTAGTTTGCTAGTAGTCTTAGACAGGTAAGACTTTCACATTGGCATTCATACCTGTCAAAAATGGCCATAACACATAATAAGTTTAATGTTTTGTGTTGTTTATACTCAGAAAATTAGCAGTCAGAAATATAGGACTCATGTAAAACAGAATTGATGACAATCATCATGAAAGTCACAGATGTTCTTACAAATAAAACATTTATCTGATTTGAAATAAAAATAGTGAGGTTGTAATTATCATAGAAAGTATTGAATATATATGTGACCAGTTTGAATATTTTATCTGTAGCTATGCTTTCTATACAAAATATTGTCTGTAGCTTGAAAAATGTGTGTGCCAGTTATATTTTATATCTGAAAATAAAAACCACACCCTATATTGCCATGTATTTATTTGGTGATTAGATAGAACTGACACAAGAGGTTACTTAATAAATGAGTCAAAACTTTTGGAGCAATATAAAAACAGATGTTAAGGAAGATGCAGGATAAGAAACCCTGGGAGTAAATACTACCATGGCGTGATGGTTATTGAGGGATTGAGAGAACCAGGAGATTGGCAAACAATAATTAATAATTTTCTATTTTGGAAGTCCTACTTTAAATTTCTTCAATATGATATGACAAGTAAATGTATGTTTTCAAAGATAATAATGTAAGAATACAGGAACAGCATTGTGGGCATATTTGTGTGTGTGCATGTGTGTGTGTGTGTGTGAGAGAGAGAGAGAGAGAGAGAGAGAGAGAGAGACAGGGGGTAGGAGAGAGTGAGAGAAAGCAAGAAGGAGAGTTAGGGTACATGTTCATAATGATAGAATTCAGACTAGTTTTCAAACTCCCTCTTAACTATGTGCATTTCTGTACTTGTGTGTGTGTGTGTGGTTGAATGCATGTGTGCATGCTGGTGTGTGTATTTTTGCCTTACACAACAGTTTTCAATAGAACATAGGGACAGGAGAAAAATCCTTAAAGACTTGTTCTTTCTAGAGCTGGGTCCGATGTGGAGTGCCTTTCTGTCAGAGGAAAACATGGATTACAGCTTTTGATTTAGTCCTATTGTTTTTCATACCATCCACAGCAGCAGCAACAGTGTGGTCATCCTTCACGCTTTTCTCTTTCAGATAAATTAATTGGAGTCATTTTTTTTCAACAACTAAATAGTCTTAGTAATAAGTCTGATGAGTCAGTTACTTTTCAATAATGTGCAAAATAAATACATGTGTTCATTTTTATGACATGAAACGAGATGACCATTTCATAACAAATGCTTCTGTCATTTTAAATGTGGTAGATAGAAAGAGTAATAAAGTCACTGCAGAATTTAGTTTTCCAACAATATTTTATTTATGTCTCATTTAATTGTATTCCAGCAATACTGACGTCACTAAGAACATTTGGCATGCTGGCTCAGGTGCCTTACCACCACCTTTAGAAATCTAACCATAGGTAGACTAATTAGAATATCTTAAAATGTTTTTTTTTTTGTAAATAGAGATGCACTTTTTTCTAATTGAAACTAGTAAAAATACTACTACTTAAATGTAATTGTTAACATCAAAATTAGAAAAATATTTTTAAAAATCTGGAAAGTAGAACATCAACTCTAGCAACTGCGTGTGGTAAATTTTATAAAAAAATACATTTCAAATAGAATTTGCCATAACTTCAATTTACTTTAATGTCTTTTAAAACCCAGTAATATTTTTGCAAGTCCTATAAATACACTTTTTTATTACCTACTTACTCTACAGGTTCTTTGTAAAAGGGGTTTACAGGTATTGTTTTGGCAATATATGCCTTTGGAAGGCTTACTTTAAAATTGTCAAATACGTCACAATGAGTTCTAAGGCATACTTTCTTGTTGCATCTTCACAATGATAGAAAAAAAAAATCTCCAGATCACACTTTTTTAAAGAACATGTATGCTATCTATTGGTTTATAGAACGTTTCTCTGAAGTCAGAATCCTACCACCATTTCATGTTTTCTTTGTGACTTTGCACAGTTTTTCGATTACTAAAGTGTATTGTGTTCAAAATGAGGCAAGATATTAAAGTCACCTTATGTATCAGGTGACATTTTTGTGATCAATTTGATGTCATCTTTGTAAAATTATCAAAACATTTTCTGGCATCAGTACGTACTCAGCAAGGCACTATTAGAAACAAGTTACCTTTATTTGTGTATACTCTTTTTGGAACAGATGATTTAACTTTTTTATTTGTTTTCCTAAAATCGTATTTCTTAAGACTATAAACCATAAAAGATGTTCAATTTTTGTGCAACAAAAATGTTTGAGATCTAGTAACATTTCATAGAGAAGCGTAGCTCAAGTGTGAAAATACCTAGCATGATATTTTTTGTGTGTAACTTGCAGGAGACGTTTTAATTTCTACTGGGTTAAACTAGTTTTTATTTCTCACACATACAGGAGCAGATTTTGAAGAGATAGTGATTGAACAAGGAGGGCATAAATTCTTAACCCCAATATTGTCTTCCAAACCAACAGACATTACACATTTTAGCCACTCTAACACTGCTAAACCGTTTGAATACAAAAGCCTCTGGTGCTAGAAATGACTGATGACGATACTTCTCATGTTGTAAAGTTGTAATCTGTCTCTTGTCCGAAAGGATGCCAAGACAACTAATAAATTCTCTAATACTAGAAAGAAAGGCCTCTGGCATGTAGTGTCAGAAGAGAATAGATTCCTATTTTGAGCTGGCTAAAGCACCAGTCCCAAATCCCTTTTCCATAAAGTGTTATTCTTAAGTTTGCTGCAATATCATTTGGCAGCCAAACCCACAGTGAGTGATGGAAGGATATGATAGTTTTTACTCTGTAGTCATTTTAGTGAATATCCACACTGATATTTTTCATTAGATTGTGCTGCCCATGGACTCCACTGGGTGTGATAACCCAAATATCCCTGTAGTCTATGTGCTATATTACTTTATAATACAGAAGCAAGTCAACACTCATAGTTGATTGGCTCTGGCAGGTGAGATGAGTACCAAAATCAAACAAATAGTTTTGTCTGGAAAAGGGTGGGTAATCATGAGGCAATTCACAGGGATAAGATGTAAATTGAGCTTTGAGTCATAAATGAACAGTGAGCACCAGGATAAATGTTCGCATCAAAATGAGTATTGACTTGAACAAGTTTCAAAGCAGCCAGATACCAAAGCAATATTGCATGGCATATATACATATTTATAGCAGCATAACTGATACTAGTTAAATTGTGAAATCTGCTGAAATACCTAACAACAGACCAATGGATACAACAATTTAGATATATGACATAAGGGCAGAAAAATTTGAGGATTTTGTAGAAAAATGGATGCAACTTGGGAGCATCATATTTAGCGAAACTCAGAAGGCTACATATCGCATGGTTTGTCTAATAAGGAACCCTGGACACAGTCATCTTGTAAAACCAGATGGGTATGACAGTGGGATTCAGAGGGAATGACTAAGGGAAGCGGGAGGGCCAAAAATGGGATACTGGGTTCCCAAATGAATAGAAAAAAAACTGTAATATGAAGTTATACTGGAACACTAAATGAATAGAAAAAAACTGTAGTATGAATTAGTCCTTGAAACCAGCTGTACTCCTCAGTTTCCTGTGGCTCACACTTGAGAGCCAAGAAATCCTTTTTTCAAAGCGAATTTGAATTTCACTTATCTGATTTGTAACCAGAACTCTTTAGTCAAGTGGCTGTACAGCATATGAAAATCCCTTTGTAATTAAGATAATGGTGTAATCTATCATTCAAGGAAGGACACTGGTGAGAATTGAAGAGAATGGTACTGGTAATCATAATTTGCATTAGAAAAGAGACATAGACCAAAGCTGTTGAGGGAAACCTAGAATATTTGCCCATGCTACCGGACAATCAATTTACAATCATCCCTGATACTGCCCCTCAGATATTTTGCCATAAACTTTAACACTGCCACTTGGCTTAGAAGTAGAAGTTGCATAGTTTATTAAGCATTATATCAGTGAAAATAATTAATTGACCACTTAATGTTTTCTGCTTCCTGTTCCCTCTCTTCATCTTTAAATTTTAAGCATTATTCTCTTGATCACTTAAACTGACATAATACAGACTAAGATAATGTAGGTCAAGTATTGTCAGCTTTGTCCTGCCTTTATGCAAAAGTGAGATAGAATATTCTTAAGACTTGTTTCAAGTGAGTTAGATAAAATTTATCCTAAAATTAAACAAATAGATACTAAGAATGAAAATAAATAATGTGATGACCAATTACAGGTACAACCGAGTAAAACGATAGTATGTCTTTCAAAAGTGAAGTAAAATAATAATCAAACAAAGCACCAAATCCCTGAATTATATAGCAAAGTGTGACTGCAATTTTTGATAATTTAATCTATGTCCAAAATAACTAGGAGAGGATTTTAAGGTTAGCACAAAGAAATTATAAAACTGTGAGATGATAAATGTGCTAATTACTCAGATACGACCAACATACACTGTTCACATGCCCACATGTCTCATAGAACCTCATAAATAAGAACATTGTATGCAAATTTTAACTTTTATTTTGCACATGCTTCACTTTTTAAATATTTTCTATAAAACTCATTTAGTCTCAGAATCAATATCCTATTTTAAAACTTCAAGAGACATCATTCCCATTGGAAAATATTAAGGTTCTTTAAAGCCAGGTAATTCTGTGGCCTTACTTAAATTTTCCTTTAAAAAAAAAAAAACTATGTGTTGTTACCCCCATTGTTGTTACATAATTTCATAAATTGGTATGACAAAAACCTGAGTTACTTTTCCCAGCTAGTTTGACTATGAGTTAATTCTTTGTTTCGAATCTTAGACTTGTAAACACATACAGTTGTCTAACAATGATTTATTAGCTATTCTAATTGGTGAAGACATTGTACTAAACACCAAGAATACAATTAATATTTAATATCAAAATTAGTGAGTAGAACATTCTGCTGGATTATACATATATTAGAATATATGTAATATATGGTGGAATATATATATATGTGCATGTTTTATGTATGTGCCGCTGGTATTTATGTTAAAATAAAGTAGCACTGTATAGACAACTCATTTGGAGATATACATATGCATATAAATGAATGCACACACATGCAACTCACTAAGATATTAAAATACATAAACTCTCATATTTCTATGTTTCCAGATAGTAGATAGGTTTAGGCAAATATCATGCAATAATATATTTAAGTGAAATCAGGATGCTTAATTGATTAATTCAAGAGAAAACTACAACAGAATACAAAGCGATCTCCCAATTATGTTGGTTGTGGGGACTGAAGTTTGCACTCTTTATCATGTGAAAATTGACCAAATATTAGACAATTTAGTATGATTTGTATGATTATGAATTTGGGAGTAGAAGGTGAGGCGTAAGAAAACTCTACACATACTAAAATAATATCGTCTCTGTTTTGGAGCACAATGTGAAGTATTAGCTGAAGATTAACTCAAAGATTAGTCTTTTTGGTTGTGTTTTTAATATTTATGCTAACACTCCAACACAGCTTTCTTTTAACTTACTGCTTGCTTAGTAAAGTCAAAGTGAATTTTTTAAAAAAGAATTTAGTGTGGAAAAGATACAAGCTCTAGAATTTAAGCATGCAAAATAAGTTTTCTACATCCTAGTGGGATTTGGAATTTTTTAAAAATTTTGATAGTTCTATTTTACCTTTAAAAATGAAATATTAACTGGAGAAGAATATTGTATCCCAAGAAATTTTCATAGTAATTTAAAGAGACAGAAAATAATGTTTGAAACCTTTTTTGTTTTTAGAGTGTACTTTTGGGCACGATAAAATCCTTGACTACAGAGCAAAATTTCCAGATCATAGTTTTAAAGTAGTGAGGACTTCAAGAAACAACTGCTAAGATATTTTCATTGTATATTGACACATTCTTAATTCTCTCATTTATGTAATACTTTTTTATGAAAACTCTGAGACAAATAAGGATTTTTTTTAATGATTGGTTGCTTTAGTATGGTATTATATAAAGTGCCATAGAAATTCAGGTTATAGATATTATGCTTCTTTCTCCAAAACTTTCTTTATATCATCAGAATTTATTTGTGATCCAAAAGTGCTCCCTTAACAGAGGCATTTGATGGTCTTGGTCCCTTAAAATAGAGATTTCTCTGTTCTTTAAGTGTGTATTATAAACCTTTCTGTGATTTCTTGCCTGGAAGCTTAATAGCCACAATACACAGTGACTGTGATTCATGTTTAAGTATATTCAATGACTCAACTCATTTTTCTTTTCTAATACAAATTAGAAACAGATTATTGGCAATCTCCAGTTGTCGCACTTTGTCAAATCCCTCATTGACTACGATTTGTTAAATTTTCACTTTAAATGCAGATAGAAGGGACCGAGACAGTACACCGGCAGTTCTTCTATCTTATGCACTAAAAGTGGTTTAGAGGAATGCAGTGTCTCTGTCATCTAAATTCCAATCAGATGCTGCTGCTTCATGTAGCTTATCAAACAATATGTTTAGAAAAAAGTAGCAAGTGCATGATGTTGTAGAATGTTATTATATGTATGTAGGTATATAAGTTTCTAGAACACGTACATCTAGAGCCAGGAAGGTAGCATGTCCTTGACATATAAGAATAGAACTGAATTGAATTAAAGAGTTTCACTGAATTGAATAGAATAGAATTGAATTAAATTGAATTGAACTGTAAGAGGTATAATAGTCTTTCATTCCCAGGAGAAAAATATTAACCAAATTTTGGCTTCCCAACCATTAAACTTATTCCTTCACTTATTGATCTATTGGCCAGAGGTATGTATTTATTAAAAAGTTATCTGTAGACAAAGTGTGTCAGAAATTGATATTGCAAAAGTACATTAAAGAATACAGAACAGTGTGAAGAGTTGTAAAAAAAGACATAAACCATAAAAATGAGTATTAACATAAAGGGAATATTCCTGAGATTCATTTTCTAGACCCTTAGAAATCAGGATCAGAATAGTTTCAATTCAAGTAAAGGTTTTATTAAGTCATTGTCATATGGTTACAGTTGAAAAGAGGAGAATTATATACAACATCCATTAAATATTTAGCCATTCTCTAAGCAAATTTCATATTCACTAGTCTGTGCTAATAATTAAATTGATTAATTTTGCTTCAATGGCCAAACGTTTGGTGAGTCTATTTATTGCTTTTTGAGGTATTTTTTTCTCATTTTAAGTAATTTTAGGTTAATTTTTGAATAGACTCATAATGTTTCTAAAATCTTTGACATTAGTCTAATGTTTAAAACTTTCAGACTTTTAATTCATAAATTACCAACAAAAGCTAGATTTGTTAGTTGAAAATAAGATCTGTTTCAAATTGGTTTATTAGCTTATCAGATTTATTTTCCATCTTTGTACTACAAGTCTAAAATATTTTAATAAAACATTGCAGATTATAACATAGTGCGACAATTTCATTAGTATGAGATTGTAAAAAAATCTCAGGTCATAGGCTCACTCAGAGAATACCAGAATTGGCTTACTACTAAAGAACCATTAACTCCATGAATGATGTCATTTCAGTCCTCAAGCTCTCTGTGGAAATTCTCAGGATATTGCATAGTCTAATTGACTGTGTGTAAATGTAAGTTGTAATTTTTTTTCCTTATTTTTCTTCCTACCTAAATTTAGCATATTTTTCCTTAAAAATATTTGAAGTAAATAAAGACACGTGTTTCCTTTACTTTACTGTTGCTTTTTCATCTTAAAATCGTTTTTAAAATCATGAATGATAAAATAAAATTTGAATCTTAGTTATTCCCTGAGGAGATGAACATGTAATAAATTCTAAAAACGAACACTATATATATATATATATATATATATATATATATATATATATATATATAATGGTTCAAGTGACCCAGTTTTAGCCACACTCTGAGGAAAAAAAATACCTCAGGAAAAAAAAACATACTTTCTGGCCTAAAAATTAGAAAAAACTAAGGGTCAAAAATGTGAAGGAAGTAGCAAAGCTTTGGGATAAAATATGTACTTTTCCTCAAATAATATGTTGTTCCTTTCAATATAAACTAATTGCTTTCAACATTTCTCTTCACTTTCTATAAATTTATGATTACAGTAGGAATATTTCTTTCAACAAATCTCTCAGAGACTTTATTATGTTACAATATAGTAACTTTAAACTCATTCATTATAGGTTAACAAGCAATAAAATTATTTGCAAAAACTGTTGGGTGGAATTACATGGAACTAGTTTTAAACTATTTTAAGCTATTTTCATTAATAGGAAAAAGTATTCTAAATCAGAGAAGATAAAATATTTTAAATCTCTAAAAATATGTGTGTCACAAATTATTGTTCATAGTTACTGTTTCCAAGATAGTTTGAGTATCAATAGAAGGATTTAACCTGGCAATTTATACTTCATTTTAAAATTTTTCTCCATTTATCACAAAAAAACCCACAAAAAAGTAAGAGATAATACTGTTACCTATACATACATGGGAAAGCAGTCTAAACTTATTTTTGAAAAATATTTGAAAAATTGAAGTAAATGTTCTCTGTTAATTAGATTATGATTTGGCACAAAGAATTTGCAAAAAGAAAGATAAGAAAAATTGTGAGTATATGGATGGTTAGAAATACATTGTAGAAGTTGGGAGGAGAGAGACATTTCATTAGTTATGGAAAACTTTAGACTAAAATTGGTGAGCTAAAAAACATACCTAATATATATTTACCTACAGTAGTTTAGCAATTTAACTGTCTCCAGGCAACACATGTATAATATATAGAACTATGACTATGGTGAAATACACGGTGTACCAGGGCCCTAGTTTTATGCAATGTAAGGACCCAAGGACTGGAGGAATAGCTCAGCACTTAAAGCACTTGTCTAGCAAGCTCAAGGCCTTGAATTCAATTCCCCAGCATGTTTGACGCCAGAGTGGACTATAGAGAGAAACAATGTCTCAATACATACATACATACATGCGTAAAAATAAAAAAGTATTCAGCATTTTAGTAAAACCAAACATAATAATTACAAAAAGCTATTTTTCACTTTCTCGAATGTATACAATGAGCTAATAAAGCACTGAACAAAAACTCCCCTAACATAGAGAAGGGTTTAGCATAATTTCTTGATCCCAAAGAACCTATTATATAATTGGGGAACCTCAAACGGCAAGGGGAATTAATTCCAACCATTAAACGGGTCTCTCATACGTGTCTCACCATGTGTCTCTCCCAGAATGCTTAGCTCTCTGCTGCATTTACCTGCTGGAATTCATAGTCCAGCCAGTCATAATAATAATAATAATGGCTTTGCCTCTGGTTACATTTATCTACTAAATTTATGCCTTACTAAAAAACGTGGCTCAATTTTATCTCTTTTTATTGCCTGGATGGAACTATTCTTGGAGTAGTGTTTGGTCATTTGTCTCTTTTTACCAATGTGTACTAATGTTTATTTATGCTCTGAATGGTTTCTGAAGCAAGAGAAACGTTATAAATGCAGATTGACTTTACTACACTATGTTCTCTGTCTTCCTCTGTCTCTTTTCTGTCTTTCTCTCTGCTGCTCTTTCTTTTAATTCCTAAAATATATTTTGTAAAATATATATTTCCTTTCCCACCTGTCCTAGCCTCTGTTTAATATATTTCATCCTGTTTGTTTTTCTTTGTTGAGTTCAGCATAATTTTATGTCAGTTGATTAATTTCAGCTGTGTTAAAATCATTTATCATGAAATATTCATCAATTCACTTCAGAATTGTTTTATTCCATTTTATCAGCTGTATCAATTATCTTTACAGTCTTATGTACAGGTAACTTCACTTTTTATGAACATTTCTTCAGACTTCATAAGCACAGTTACTTAGCTCCTTAGGTAGTTTCGTTGTTTGGATTATGGGAGGAACAGTCTGACAGGTGTTTCCTTGTTCTTACTTATATTTTTGTTTTCTCACGTGTGATGTCTCTTCTCCCTAGTGCTTGGTTGCTTTATTTGGTTTTGTTCGCTGTCGTGTTCTACCGCTTGTCGAAATTCCCTAAATCCTCCTTTGAAGGTGTGAGCTTGTGTTCCTAAGGAAAGTATTTGTATTTGCTCCTGTCAAAGGTCTCAAGCATTGCCTACGCCGAGTAGGAACTACTTTGAGATTTTATTAATATTATGGATGATGTATTGTTTTGTCTCTATCTTAAATGTGTACGGACAAATAGTATGTACAAATTCATCCACTCTGCTTTATCTATCAATGAATCATCTAACTCAAAACACATAAAATTATTCCCTTTTCTGTTTATGATTGGAATGAGCAAATTGCTTGACTTTTACCATTCTCTTATATGTTCATCTTATGTCTGAACTTCCAGGGTCATTTTGTCAGTTGTTAACTCCAAATCGTTTTAGAAAATATTGCCTGGCTGTATCGATACTGCTATTTCATTTGAATTGAAATAACTTCTGCATATATAATTTAAATGGATGCTTTTGGTTGAATATTTTAATATACATTCTTTATTAATATTTGTTTTATTGCATATAGTTGTTCTCTTTTATCAGTTTTTGCAGTATTCATTGATCAGATTTAGTTCATGATACAAAGTTGCAGAAAAATATATTAAATCACTTTTGCAGAATCTTTGAATATAATCACCACTGCTTTATGTGTTGGCAAGCACTTGAGCTTAGACAATAACATTAAAAATTTTAATCTTAACGTCTCTGTGCTTTACCACCTTTTTTCACCCCATTATGCAAAAATACATTGATTCGTTCCTCCCCTTTAATCTGTGTCCTGCAGATTAATGATCAAGTAAGATTCACCTGTTTTTTACCCATAAAGCATTTGTCTCTATAGTTATATCTCTATCTATAAAATACGTTTCATTTAAATAATCATTGATGATTTCTTTCTCTACTCTGCTATTGAGTTCATGGGGGTTAAGTACAGTTTCTTGGTTTTCAAACAGGCTTACAATTCTTCAATATGTCCGAAGTGAATGAAAATTTGTTGAGTGCATTCTGTGCTTTATACTATGTTGAGTTTTATGATGATATTAATTAGATATGTTTTCCCCCCACGAAATTATAACCATATAAAAATAAAATGGAGTTTTATTGAAAATTTAATGTATCCATTCTAAATAGTACATTTTATAAATTACTAAATTGGTTTTAAAACATTAATCTAAACTATTATCATATGTAATTCAAAAATGTTCATGATTTTTTTCTAAAATAAAGCGCTATAAGCACTTTAAAATATAACTGAAATAACAATTATAAATGAGTTTTTGTATGTTAATTTGTATGTTCAGACTCCTCAATTTAGTTACTGGGAAATTTTTTTTCTTAAACATATTTAGTCTTTCAGTGAGATTTTTCTTTATTCTTATAAGAAAAGTCAATCCATAATCCTGTGATTTAAAATGCAACGTGTTTGCTGCATCGCAAGAATGATGCACACATTTTTCAGAGAAATTGGGTAAAATAAAATTAAATTTCTGAATATTGATCACTGTCCATTTGAAAGCTAAGCTATAATGTACCAAATGCTACTGATTTGTGTATTTTATTAATCAAAATTCCCTTGTTTTTGTAATTAAATGAATGGTAATTATAACAATATTTTTAACTTTTTAATAAGTATATATTTTACAGGTAAACTTGTATGGCTTATAAGAAGAAAACAGCGACATTGTCACATTGTTAATGTTGAACAGTAAAATATTTAGAGAACAATATGATAATTCATATTGAGAAAAATATTTAGATTCATTTTTAGTAAGCTGTCATTAAAGAATAATAAAAATATACATAATTAGATTTGCCAGTGTGGAACTTAAAATTACAAACATGTATATACATTGCTCTAAAATTTTGAGTCTTTAAACTTTATTATTATACTTACAATCAAGTATATGTATGCACCCCTATAATAACGTGGTAACTGAGGCATCTGGGGAAGTCTACCAATACGCATTGTGTCTGGACTCAGTCTTGCTGGGGTGGATAAAAATATATATTTTCTAATCTTAGAATTTTCAAATACTTTTATTTCAATGTCTTTTAAATTAATAGTTACTTATTGGAAATAAAATTAATTTAAATGTAAAAATTGTATTACAAAACTCAAATAAAATATTTATGATAAATCCAAATATTAATCATTCCATTAGCTCGCTAAGAGTGTTATAACAAAGCACCATAAATTGAACAGGTTAAACAAGAGAAATATATTCTTTCAATTCCTTATCTAGAATTTTTTAAAATCAATGTGAATAAAAACTGTGAAGAAAGGATCTTTTCGAAGCTTGTTTTTATTTTACATATGGATTTCTCCATGTATTTTTTGTCGTTGCTGTCTCTTTATTTCCAAATTTAATCCAGTATAAGGTAATAGCAGTTGAATCAGATTTAATTTCATTTCAGTGAGCTAATTTTAACATAACTAATGACATTTGCTTTTTTAAAATTTGGTAGAAAATCATATTTTAAGGTAATGTAGTTTTGGAATTGAACACAAGAATTTTAAATGTTGGTGTTGCTGGAATTTGAATGTATCCAAAAATGCAAACTATAAAAAACAAACTTACTTTCTTCATAATTAATTGAATTTTTGTTATGTGTTATTCTTTTCTAATTGTGCAAAAGTAGAAAGACACGGACAAACATTATGCAACTCATTTCACTACTTACTGATCCTCTAATCTAAATCGTTATGATTTATTATATCTAAAATACTTTCATCTTATATGAACTTATTGAAAACACTTGTCTCATTCGAAGTCAACCCTAAATACAAGCTCTCATATAATCTCATTTGAATCAGGTTTGAGTAAGAATTAAATTATTATCCATTCTGATGTGAAATTCCTCTCCAGTTCTAAAAAAGTAAAGCTAAAGTTTTTTTGACTAAAGTACAGCGATGGCTCAGCTGTAAGATAGACTTTTCTATTCAACAGAAAGGAATACTAAGAATGAAATGGGTCATGGATCCTAAAGTTGTCTAAAAACTTGAAGAGAAAAAAAAATCCCAATAGATTATAAGACTTTATTTTTCCCCCATTTTATTGATATGTATAAGTGCAAAATTTAAAGTTTACAATGAAGTTGAGCATTTTGTGCACCTACTTATCTAGTCAAGGTGACAAGGACTTTCCCACTCACCTTTTATCTCTACCCCTACCCACCCCTCCCTCCCTCCCCACCTTACCCCCTGGTTCAATTTGTTTTTCATTTTAAGTTCCATGAGGTAGTTTTGATCTGGGTTTCTCATATCAGAGAGACCATTTGATGTTTCACTTTCTGCTTCTGACTCACTTTATTAAACATGATGTTCTCAAGTTTCTTCCATTTGCCTGCAAAAGCCTCCACGTTGTTGGACTTTATACATGAATAAAATTCCACTGTGTATAAATACCACAGTTTGTGTATCCATTGGTCTGTTGTTGGGTATTTTGGTGACTTCCATATTTTAGCTATTGCTAGTTGTGCTGCTATGAACATAGATATACATATATCTCTGTTACATGTTGTTTTGACCTCTTTTGGAAACATTCCCAGGAGGGGTGTCACTGAATCGAAGGGGATATTTATTTCCAGTCTTATGAGAGGTCTCCATACTGCTTTGAAAAGTGGTTGTACAAATTTACATTCCCACCAGCAGGACAGGAGGGTTCCTTTCTCCCCACAGCTTCACCAGCACTGATTACTATTTGACTTATTGATATAGGCCATTCTCTCTTGAGTGAGATGGTATCTTAGCTTTATTTTAAGACTTTAATCTAGTTTGGCCTGATACCGTGTTTTGCAGGCCCTATAGGCTAGTATTCTCATCTCCTGAACTAAGTAGACTCTCACACACTTTAGCAAGGCAGTCCATTGGAACTTAGAAAAACACAGTCTGTCCCTTAGGCCTATATGTCTGAATCTTTGGATACATTAATTACCCCTTCCCTAATATAATTTATAAACCAACTTTGAGGTTCTTTCTGATTTAATGAAGCATGGTGTGTATTCAAGGAGATGAAGCTTCAGATAGCTTAACTGTTGAATTCTGCTGAGTCCCAGTTGTATGGGACACCGTCTTGTTTTCATTCCATATATGTCCCCTTGAGCTCAGGCTTACACAATTGCTATTACAATGGTCGAATTTTTGTTCACAACACAAATCTGTTGAGCAGACATTTGTTCAGCACTATCATTGGTATCCTCCCCCAAAACATGATCTCATGATCATTTATTTCTTGCAATATGGATGAGCTATTTTGTATGTGTGCGTGCATGTGTGTGTGTGTGTGTGTGTGTGTGTGTGTGTGTGTGTGTGTGTGATACGTCCATCTGTGGAAATACAGGGGTTGTAACTCAAGCCATAAGTGCAGTAAACAAAACTAAGTACTAATGAGCTACATCTTGAATCATACTAGGAGAATTTCTAAGTGTTTAAGTTGTAATTATTTTTACTTAAAAATTCCTTATTCAATGTACCTCTATTCTCTGTAATTTTTCAATCTGCAGTAGGAAAAAAAAAAAAACTTTCGGCACTGTGATTGAAATATCACCAGCTAAATATCCAAGTTCACTTACAAGTTCAATTTTCCATGCAACCAAACATTATTAAAGAATGATCTGAAAATCTATTAAAAACAAGAAACCTGAAGATTCTGCTGAACGCCTTTCATGTAGCCTGCTCCACCACTTGGTTCATATTATCCAGTAGATTCGATGATTTTGGAACAATGATATGGAGTGATTTATTTTGGAGTTTTGGATAGGTTTGTATATGCAATCCATATCATAGACCCATAGAGTGTTTTATCTACTAAACACAGAGGTAGAGGTCAATAGAAAGTATATCTTCATGAATTGAGTCAAGGAGCCTAAGGACACACACCCTGCAATGATGCTTTCTTGAGTCATGGTATCACCTAAAGAAGCCCACTGAAATGTGTTCACAGATTGAAAGGAATAAAGACTGGGTAATAGCAAAATCCAAATATAAATATTAGTTCCACTCATATGACAAGTTGTAGAAATAAGAATTAGGATCGTTAATAGTATTTCTTATAAGTATATTTTTGTATATATATATATATATATATATATATATATATATATATATATACACAAAATACCTTTGATTTATTAGCATTATTATCACTTTAGAAAGGTCACATTCTGTTAAGTTTACATCATAGTATTTAATTATCACTATCCTATAATCATTGAATTTAAGTTACTTTGCACAAAGATTTGGTGTCCTCTTTTGAAGAAAAAAATTTGGTGTTTTCAGTTGGTTAATATGATTATTGCATAATGTTATACTAAAAGATGAGCTTGACTTTATTATTTTCATTTGAAATTAAATAACAGACCTGTAAAGCCATAGAGTGTGTTATATAATGCCAAGGGTCATGTTTTTTCAACAATCTGACCAGTTTTGCAGTTACACAGTAGTCTACATCTTTTCAATAGAGATAGTTTTGATGTGATTCACATTCAAAACAAGAGGCTTTTTAAGTGAAGCAGATTATCTGCATCACGTGAGTTGCCTTCATCCAAACAGCTAACAGCCTTAGTAGAAAAAACTAAGATGTTTCAAGGGGCAAAAAATTCTGCTTTCATGCTATAATATAGAAATTCTGGATGAGTTTTCAGCCTTTAACTCAAGACTTCAGTATGAACTTTTGCCAAAATTTCTCGCCTACTGCTTGCCCTGAGGATTTCAGACTAGCTAGGGCAGGCAGTTACCCAGAATGAACAGTAGCAGCAATGTGCCTAACTACTGATTTAGTGGTAAGCCCAAAGCAGTGAGTTTTCTAAGAGTTTAACTAATTGTGTTCCAAAACAGGTCACTTGGTTCACCTTTAAAGTAAGATGATGATGTGTGGGTTTATTTCCCAATTTTCTTTTTTACCACAATTGTTCTATGGGTTTGATTTCTTTCTAATATCATGCTATTTTGTTATTATGGTTCTACAGCACAAGTCTCAACTCAAGACATGATCAAAATCCTTAATGTCATATTTGAAACTTTAATTGTACAAGGAGAAACCTTGGGGAAACACTTCAAGATATTGACAGATAAGACACATTTCTGAGCAGGTGATATGATTGGCATCTGGAACGTCCCCAAAAGCCTCATGAATTTGGATGCTGTGAAATAAATGCAGATACATGCGCTGCTAGAAGAAGAGACTTGGTCAAGAGAGGTGGGTGTGCTGGTTTAGAGGCATGTGGTAGAGTGAGGGCATGTGGCACATTATTGGTTGGATGACCCAGGAGGAGCAGATCATTGGAGCTTAACCCCAAAGCAGTTGATTTCTGAGGCTTAATCCAGAAAAGGTTGAAGGGGCAGAATACTGGAGCTTGATCCTGAAGGGACAGTTTACTCAGACTTGACCTGGAGTGGCAATTGCTAATTTCACCTTCCTTCCTCACTTGGCTTCCTGTCTACCTTGAGATGAAGAGCTCTCCTCCAGTGAGGTCTCCAGCATGTGAATGAGGATAGGCTACTTCCTCAGCAACATGTTATCAAATTACTACAAAAGAAAATTTTAGACCAATTCCCACAAATCATAGAAAGCTCTTTCAAGACATGTTTTCACACTAGGAGGATACACAGCATGTCATGGGTGTGTTTTGTAATTTCAATAAAGCCTCTGTGGTTTTCTTCTTTATATACTTCAAACACGTCTTGTATTAAACGTTTTCTCAAGGACAGTGCATTAACAAGTTTTCAGAGCAGAAAATTTGCCTTACAGCCAGCACCGCTTAACAAGAAGCCTTTCAAGTGAGGACACTGAGCACGAGATCACTTAGAAAGGAAAGTTTGGGTCCCATTCCAAAATATATGACATACAAGCTTGCCATGATTTGTGCATCCTATTCTTGAAAAGTGGAAAACATCTAAAGCTCTGTACCATGCCGAATATTCCTATGATGAATGCTCTTAATTTCAACAAGCACCTAATTATAACATTGACTATAATAAATAATGGGCTTTTAGTTTTAATTTTCACGACAGCAATGAATTACATTCATGAGCTAATTAACAATTCATCTGATTTTGATCAGCATTAAAAAAGCTAAAGAAACAGCCTTTAAACCTGTCTTTTCTTACAAGAATCTAAATGTCACCCTCCAATGATCAAATAGAATTTTTGATGAGAAAAATGACTACAATTGGGTGCAGTTTTAGGTACAACCATACACATAGTATCATACTATCTTAATTAAATATTTTAATTAAACCATAAAAACATAATTGAAACTCATAAAACATTCACTAATGATTTATTAATAGCAGTAAAAGACATTTGGAAAGGAAGAATTTAAGGGGTATATATATATATATATGGAAGGAATTGAAATGATAGTAGTAACAGTAAAATATTGAACAAAGAAAAACTAAATTTGATATTTAAAAATGATTTCTAAATCTTTATGTGAATACATATTTTGGCTAAAACATGATAGACAGTTGCCGAACAAACTTTTATCACATCTAATATGATCCAGCTGTTTTTTACTTAGTTTTAAGATGTTATTTTTGTTGTGGCAGTAAGTAGCCGTTATTTTGAGAAGGTACCTTCCATCTGTCACCTACTTTTTTATACACTTTCATCTATAAAGTTATGCTCTTACTTTTGAAAGGAAGTATCGCTTAATCCTAAAACAGTGGTCGCTTCTAAATAATTATTTTTAATGGTTAAATATGTCAAGTTTCAAATCAATGCTTAATTGAAAAGGACATTCCATTGCCAGTGTCTCAAGGTTTTCATTTGAAACATACAGAATGATTTACTGCAATTAAGGTCATTATTAATAATGTCGACTGTATCAATTTTTCTAGTTTGTTTGTCTCTTTGATTTTTCGTTATGAAAATGAGGACCATTTGTTTATATACATGAGATATTTCAAAACAGCTTCTGTAAAATGTTTATTCATTGATGACTACTTTCTCTTAGGGGAACTGAAAACTGGTAAACACATATGAAGAAAATATTAAGTAAATTAACCAGGATATTTGTTGGTTCTTTTCTAAAACTTACAAAAATGAGTATCTTGTCTGGATGACTAAACACACCTCTTACAAAAATCAGGACCATAAGATGTGCTTTATATTTTCTTGACTGATAACTCAAAATGACTAACTTCTAATAATACATTTTTGATCTTTATATAACTTAACTTTTATGAAAGCCTAAAGGTAACATAATTTGTAACAAATATTTATGGTGATAGAATATTTATATATTATTAATGAAGTCATATGTGTGCACAACAATATGATCACATTTGTTCATGGCAACCAAAACAGTATTATTGTTGAAATGATTTCTGAACATGAATTCCTTTGGGTTTCTATAGAGATATGTAGGGCTTATCATATAAATGTTTTATATTATCCAAATATTTATATTTTATCTTGTTCAGTTACTAATTTAAACTATACTTTTGATTACATACCTCTGCAATAAGTTTCTGGTCATGGACTTTACGGTCAGCCTGAGAGTTTTTTGAAACATACTTTGGCCTACCTGCCAATCATCTATTGATCACCCAGTTGTCCATTTTAAAAGGATTGCATAAACACTGTGGCAAATTAACATACAACAGAAGTTCATTTTTATAAACAAATAAACATTTCATATATATATATATATATATATATATATATATATATGTCTATATATAGAGAGAGAGCAGTTCTATACCATACATCTAGTCAATAAATGATTCCAAGAGATTAAGCTCATTTTTCCAAAAAAATCATGCTCAAAGCCAACACTGGTGCCCCTTTTCATTGGACCTTATCCATGTGGAATTAAATTATTGGACTCTGGGTAACAACATCTCTTTCTGATCCCTTGTTCTGTCTCTAGGCCAAATGATCTAGATTTCCCCAATAGTTTCTGTGAACCATTTGAATCAAGATTCCGTAGGTACTCAGACACTGATTAGCCAACTGACACATTTAAATTATTTTTCAGCTTGTGTTACTTAATCTTTTATCCTTTTTTAAAAATTTTGACACTGTTATCACTCCTCTTTTATTAAGGGCAATTTCTCTTTCCTGTGATGTTTCGCAGGTTCCTCTTTTAGTTCTCATTCTAAAGTTTCTACTTAGTCTCTTCTGTAGACCACATTGTTGTGATGTGAGCGGTTTGCCTCTAGAGGTTAAACTCAGAGCCTTTGCACTGAGCTACATCCTAAGCCTTTCTTTCATTCTTTTCTTTCTTCTTTTTTTTTTGGCATGGTTTCTCCTAAAATGAGCTTGTAATTCTCTTTCCCCACTGAATACCTTGCTTTAATGTCAAGCACTTAAATGGCTAGCAATTCCTATTTTTCTCTGCCTCATACGGTCAGTCTTCCATGTGTCCAATCTTACTAGCAAGACTGAAAATAATAATTTATGCTATAATAACTCCAAATTTTTTAAGATCATTCCAAAGCATCTGACTTGGATTCATACATGCACTACAGACAGACCTTTTTCCTCAACATAAATTTAAAAATATTCAAATTTCAAAACTAAACTTCTATGTAAAATTAAATTTAATAATTTGTCTCGATAATTTAAGATTCATTTATATTTTCTGATCTGTTGAATTACTTAATCATATACCCAATCCTAATTTGTAAACCTGCTAATATATTAAAAAAAAGTTGCTTAAAAATCATGACATACTTTTGCATGTATATTTATAGTAGAAGAAATATATCATCCAGAGATACTGAAGAATTGTTAAAATAACTGTATAGTATTGACTAGTATGGTACTCATGCAGCAAATTTTATATTATTTATAGCTGAAAAATATTCAAGTAAAATTACAATTTAGAGAAATTTTTAATTTAGAAATCTGAGATGAAAATTTTAGTATTACATTTGAAACACATACATGCAATGTAAGTAAAACTATTTTATATAGCAAAATGACTACTGATGATTAAAACCATGTGTATTGTCATTTGTTCAACTTTTACCTTCTCATGTGAAACATAAAGAATTAAAAAAAGTCACATTAGCTTAATGTGTATGATAGTCATTTACTTTACAGTAATTTACAGATGTAAGCCTTGCTATAAAAAGCCAGTGGTGTGTATTTGAAAAGGTGTAGATTTTGACAAGCTTGCCATATTTGATTTGAAAATTGCATTGCTTAAGAAATTTTTAACACTTAGTTTTGGTTAAAATCTACTTGTACATATTTTCACCAAGTTTACTCTAATGGGTAGAAAAAGCAATCCCTGAAAAATGAGTTCTTTCCTCTAACTATGAAAATTTAATAAATGAGAGACAATGCATATCCGAAATAAACGCTTAGAAACCAAGCCAGGAGAACAAAACAAAACAAACAAAAAATGAGCACATATAAAATTCTCTTTGGAAACGGCCTTGAATAGAGGTTAAACAATCAGATGTGTGAGAAATTGATCAATAGCATGGACTGTCCCTTCCTCCTGGATAAATTTCCATTTTTTCTGCAAAAGCTCCAAGAAGGTAGAAAATTGGACCAGTCTCATACTACACAACAAACCATTACATTCATGAATCTAGCAGGTATTTTTCTTTCTAATCCTACTTTACCTAATTCTGTCTAACCAACTGATTAAGTTTGGTAGTTCTACCTCTAAAGAAGTCTAAAACATGCTTACCTTTATTGTCATGATTTCTCCTCAATCTTCCAGTTCAATGCACCACGGCTACTTCCATGGATTACAACAATAGCCTCCTACCGGCCAGCACAGCGTCTTTTCCACTTCTTATAACACGCTGATTCTGTTCTCCACATGGAACAATCTCTGATCTTAAAGGTAAAAAGTGATTGAATCTCTTGCCCGTGGATTCTATCAGGACCACCAAGAACATGAACATGTTGAATGTCTAGAACTAAATAATTATGCAAAAATGTATTTTTCTTAGTATGTATAAATTATATGCAATGTTATTAAAATGACAAAATGTTGTTTTCCTGGATCAATGATAGGACACGATAAAATTTTTAAAATTAACTGTGGATTCCTCAGAACTCTTTACCATAATGTGTTCTCCAAGAGTAAGTGATCTGCAGTAAACTCACTCTTATTACTTTGTGTTCGATCCCAAGGAACATTCTGTGCATGAATTTGAATATTGCAACTCCCATATGGTACTTCTGTCTACTCCCTCTGTAGTCTCCCTGCAGCACCCAATGAGATTAACTTTTCAGTCTACCGCACGGATAATGATACTGAGAAGCCTGTGAAGCCCACGGAGAGCTACTTAAGTAGAAAAGTCTGGAGTTTCAGATTTCTGAGAATAATTGTGGTCAGGTGGAAAGAGAAGAACAGCTGGAAATATCACACAATTGATTCATCTCATTCTTTATTAAGTAGCACATTTTAATAGGCAAAGAAGCTGTTGGAATAAACAATGATCAAAGAATATTCCTCTCTTTTCTGGAACGAAGAGTGACACTTAGTCAACTACAAATTCTTCACCATAGTGCCTAAGACCAAACTTAATATGATACTTCATCTGTCGATGTTCAATTCCTACCATATTTTTTTCTATTACTTGCTAGCTCAGAGTATACGTGGATCAAAAGTTTGGATTCGGCCCCCTTGGGGATTTCTTTAAATCTTAGAAGGCTAATATTTAGGTATCAACTGGGCTGGATTTTTCCCTAGAGATGATTGTTTATGACTTCAATGATGCATGAGACTAGTGACAAGGAACATTAGAAACTTGGAAAATGTAAAGAGGCTTTCAAATTCCACCTGATAAAAATTTATAATTTTGTAAACAACCTAACTGAGTTCACAAGGAGATTCTTGAAAATTTAAATCTCCAGATGAAAATGGGGTCTGGTCAACATGTTGATTTTTCTGCTTATCAGACCCTGAGGAATGAGCCGCCATAAGAAATTCACAGAATGTTTTGCTTACTGAAGGGTAGATTAGTTGTCATTATAACTTGTAGGCTTTTTGACAGTATCAAAGGAGGCAATAGAACAATAGGATAATGTATTGTATAGTACGATGTTCTTACTCTTTTCCTTTCTTTTCTCTTATTTAAACATTTTTAAAGAAAATACTATACATTTAATAGAGATAAAAAAGAAAGAGAAACAAAATGACTTTAGAAGTGTAACATAACACATAAAATAACTTCCTGCTAAATAGATTCGTTCCAGATAACTAAAATTTTTTGTTTTTATTTTTCATTTTTGTCTTATTTCTTTTCTTCTCCTCATTTTTCTTTTTAAAAATATTAATGAGAATTATTTACAGAATATCCAATATTTTAGGTCATGGATGTGCTCAGAAATTGGTACAAATACTGTATAATATTTAGTAAATTGAAGATAAATAACCTACACTTCTTATATATTCAGAAATAATTTAGGAACTGTTACAACATATATTTATAATTACATGCTATTTAGGTAGCTACAATAATAGTAATGACTAAATGAAAATTACTAATGAGACAGAGATATGAATTTTAGTTAAGAAATTTATGGAATTGTTAGTTTGAGAAATCTGAAAAAATATAATTTTTAAGTTTTCATGAATTTAGAAAGTTATCCCTATAGTCTCTGTGAATAGTCTAAGATGTGAATATACTTTGATGCTTTAATTGGTGTTTATTTTCTTGGTTGTTACAGAATTTCAAGGCTAAAATGGATCATTTGATTTGGATTTATAAATGACTTGCTTTAAGAAATTATGCATTGTTTTTCCTGTGCAAATCTTAAAAGCTATTCGTTTCTCACTTACAATAACAATACTTACTCAGTTCTATTTAAAATATCCATAAATAGTTCCTTTTAGTAAATATAAATGTTGTGATATTCTAACTGAATTTAAAATGAAGCTATATAATTCACCCAATGAAAAGACACAGAATGTTGAATATGTACAGGATTCATTGCCAAATGTTTTTACGCATTCTTACTAGCTAATAAGAATTAACACTAGAACTTCAAGCAAGTATTTTAACTCAGCAGATACTTCTTTTGTAAGTTTGTACATAACTGTAAATAAAAGAGGAAATACGGCGAATAATCCATATTTCCTAAAAATCAGAAATGCATTTAACTATGCTTGCTGATTAACTTTGTATTAGTTATTGTGCTAAAAGTAAGTGATTTGTTTAAGTCTCACTCTAGTTAGTGAATAAATGTCCACAAGGATACAATTGAAAAGCATTTGAAGCCTGTATAATAGTGTTCCTCATTGAATCTATAAAGAAGAAAAAGGCCTTTTATTTACTTAATTTGCTGACCAATTGCCCAGCGTGAAATTCTGGGTTGACTGGAGAATTGGACTATTCAAATTGGAATAGCACAGTGTTGAGAGATAATAAATTTGGCATTTGATGAAGTCACTAGAAAGGAGCTGTGGCAATCTTCAAAGCTACTGGCAATTTCAGTTGATTTTTCTGGTTGAAAGGCTCTAGCTGATGACTACAAATCAATTACAGTTAACTTATTTTTACCTACTGTTCAAAGATTGGACTCAAACAGCAAGGGGCTTGTTTCTATGAACAGAAGGTATCATGGACAATTGAGAAAGTTACTTCTCAGTAGGGAGCCTTGGCAAATTGAAATAGCAAAGGGAAAAAAAACTTTTAAAATTTGGGGAAATTCTGGACAGTTTATTTCAAGAAATATCCAATAACTTCTCTTGAAGTTTGTTTAGATGAAACTCAGTAAAGAAATTAATCTCCAATTTCATACAGAACATGATGTGTTGGATGAAATAAATCACATTATTTAAAAGTCTCCCACTAAAAAAGATTGTTTGCCAAATAAGCCATATAATGATATGCTTATTATACAATTAGAATTTAAAAATATAGGTCAGATATTGGATATATCATTGGAAAAGTTTCATACAGTAAAATATTGGAGGTCTATTTGATTAAATGTATATCACTAGGTAGTTTTAAAAATAAAATAAAATTCTGAGGTCAAAATTTATATTACTTTAATCTACATAGTAGAGTTTAGATAGAGATTTTGGGAAAAAGTAATTTATTTGTTTTTTGCCACCATTTTTATTAACCTATATATGCAATACATATTGTTTAAAATGAACTCGAGTATGTTGTGCATAAATATATCACATCAATATTACAGTCCCTTGCCTTTTCCATTTTTGGCCCTCCCACATCCTCCCCACTCTCCTGTAACTCCTGCTATCATGCACATTTGGTTCTATAGGATGCCTGTGCTCTCGGTTTTCCAAATCAGAGAAACCATGCGATATTTACCATATTTAATCTTCTTCAACCGACTCACGTTTCCACTCAAACAACTGCTTATTAGCTCAGTTTCCACCTGTAGAATGGGCTGCGGTAGCCATATCTCTATGCCTCTGGGTCCATCAGAGCACTTTATTGGGGTGATTTGCCAAAAGTCCCCCCCCCCCGTATCTTCCTATATCTTTGTTGAGATTCTTTAACATGGATTCACCCACCAGTCCGTATAAGGAAAGAACTATAACAATGAAATTCATAAGGCTAGAAAATGTGAGAAGGAAAAAGAGAGAAGTTAAGTATCATATTCCTCAGGTGAGTAATGGAAGGTAAATGTTTGTACATTCAGAAGACATGCTGCAGGGGCTGGAGGAACGGCTTAGTGGTTAAAGATGTTGCCTAGCAAGCTCTAAGTTAAGTGCTAAGTACCCAGCGCCAGATAAACTAGTTGTGGTGGGGCAAGCCTGTGATCCCAGCACCTGGGAGGCTTAGACAGGAGGATTTCTGTGATTCCAAGGCCAGTCTGCGCTCCATAGCTCATAATGAGTTCAGGACCAGTCTGGGCTACAGAGCTACAGGGTGAGACGCTGTCTCAAAAAACACAACAACAACAAAAAACAAACAAACAAACAAACAAACAAACAAACAAAAAACATACTACATTGACCAAGCTTAAGTCTACATCAAATTGCTACATTAAATGATGTTGAATCTACATTAGGTAAGTATATTACACTTAAAGTAATACATACTGTGGCATGCTTAGGTATTTCAGAATTTTTTGAACATTTATAAATTATTCACATTTCTCTAGTTGGTAACATTTTAAAAGATTTGGCTTATCGTTTTACATACCTATCCATCCCTAACTTCATGCTATATTTTAAAATATTTTTGTATTAATCCCTTATATTGAATATAATTATTTTGCAAACTTATATACTATTAAAATAATAATTATGGAGGAAAATTTACAGATTTTATGAGACAGTTGGTACTGTTTGAGAAGGGCACCAATCGAATTATTCAAATACCAATCTGTTGTTTTGATGCACTTTCTTTTTAGATGTTTCCTTTTCTCCGTATTTTTTGCTGCTACCTGTCTCTCTGCTTCTCTCAAAGACTCCTACAAGTATTTTCTGCACCTCTGGGCTAGTGGTCACAAATTTCTTTAGGGATCCTTGGCCATGAAAAACATTTACTTTAATTTTCAAGGATAATTTTTTCTGAATGTAACAACCAACATTGACACTTGTTTTCTTTTAAAGCTTGAAAGATCTTGCTCCATTCTCTCCTAGCCTTTAAAGTTTGCATTGAGAAGTCTACAGTAATTAAAATAGGTTTGCTTTGGTAGAATAATGTCTGTTTTTCTCTTGCTGCTTTTAATATTCTCTCTTTGTGTTATATTTCTGAGTGTTTAATTATGGTATGTCATGGGGAGTCCCATTGCTAGTTGAGGTTATCTGGTGTTCCATAGACTTCCAGCACCTGAAAATTAATTCCTTTTTCAAAGTGGAAAATTTTTCTTGCATCATTTCAGTGAATACATTCTTTATAGCTCTGACTCTGACTTCTGCTCTTTTTCTTACACCATAATTTTGAGATTGCTTCTCTTTGAATCATAAATCAGTTGTCATATCCAGCTTCTTTGCTCATATCTCATTTTGAAGTTGTGCTTAATTATAGAATATGTTTCCTCAGCCTTGTTTCATGGTATAAAATTCTGTTCTCAGAATATTCTTTTTTAATGGTTCCTGCTTACATCATTGCCTGTTATGGCTGCCAAGCACTGCTCTGGTCTGGGCTCCAGGAGGCCTCTCTAGGTGGAGCTCACATTGCCTGTGTAGTATGCACTACCCACAGGTTCATTTTTTCGGATGTTGGGGCTGCTAGCTTCTGTCAATTCCCACTTTTCCTGGGTTTGCACTTATATCAATCTGAGGTTCTGGACTCCAGACTTTCCTTGGTCAGTGCTCTGAGGAGTTCATCAGCTCACAGCCACACACAGTTGGCTGCTGATTTTCTCCACTGCTGATATGTCTTCAGGATTTCTGACCTTCCTATTTTGAGTGCCCCTTCCTCTCCTAGTTAAGTCAAATGGTCTGGACTCTGTGCAGCCTTTTCTCAGTCTGCAGACACCTGTGGCTCCCAGCCATTTACAGTCGGCCTGGGGCGGCTTCCTAGGCTATTGTTTTTTTTTTTTTTTTCCCTTCTCTTTATGTGTTCTTTTGGGATTTTTGATCTTCCCGTGGTCTCCTTTCAATTGCTGGGGTGCTCCTCCTCAGCCTAGCTACATTTAAGAGGTAGTTTTTGACTAAATTCTCAACTTTTTATAGGTCCATGAGAAGACATTATACAGTTCTGTTAATTAGCTGCCATCTTGACCTGGAAGTCAAAAGAAATAATTTAAAGAATATGTAGGTTTGAGTAAAGAGCCATTCTCTTATTTGATGCTTGCCTTTGAGATGGCTACTTATACTTCCCAATTTTAGTGATGTATAAGAAAAAGATGCCAATAGTATTGTCCAAAAGAATTAGATGATTATGATGAGATAACAGTAGTGAAAAATCACTATTAACTATGAAATACATCACTAATGATGATTTTAAAGGCTTATATACATCGTGTAAGAATTTAGATAGAGATACATATATAATCCCCTTTAGAGCTTTCTTGGGTCTGATAAACCTTAATACCTTTAAATCTTTTTTATTATCATTTCATTGATCATTTTTACCCATAAGAATAATCAACATTTAGCAAATGAGAAAGGCCATCTGTTGTGATGTAGAATGACAATGTTTCCCAAAAGGCTCATGTTCAGATGTTGGGCATGTGGAATGCAATTGGACCATAAAAGCACAAAAATCATGAGTAGATTAGTCATTGGATGGGTTCATATCTTACTGCGCTGCTCAGAGATGACACCTGATCAGAAAATAAGGGTGAGTAAGGAAATGGCCATGAAGGAAGATGCATTCCTGTTGCCTGCATTCCTCTTTTTCTCCCTGCTCTCTCCTTCCAATGTAGGGAACAGCTTAGCTTTCTTCTGCCATTCCTTTCTGCCATATGGCATCTGCCTTGCAGCTAGTCAACCACTGAGTGACCTCACTGAAACTCTGAGCCAAAATAAAACTTTCCACCTTTAAATTGTGGTTGTTCAGTGTTTTGCCCCATTGATGGGAAAGAATGGATATATCATTTATAAACAATTTATATGATTTTGCTAACAATAGTTAGAAACATTCGTGTGAGGCTTGAAAATAGACAAAAACTTTCAAGTAGTCTTTGCTTACTTACATCAACAGATACACATTACACTTGTTCCTGAAATGAGAAAAGCTGTGTTACTCTATCTTAATGATCAACAGAACATCATCATCCTAAAACATTTATTTCTAACATAATAAAGATTAATACCATTGTTTGGATTTTTTAGAATATTTTTTGATGCACAGTTACAAAAAATAAATACCACAATCAAACTATGATAATTTTTCATGTTTAAATAATGTTTTTTCTATAAATACTATCTTCAGGGCATGATTGGAGAGACACATTTTGAAAGAAAAAAATTAAAAAACAACATATCTGATTTAAAAATTACATTTAGTCATTTAATTATTTAATTGCACCCAGATACCCTTTTTGCATTGTTATTGAATAATTATTGAAACCATGAATGAGCTAAACAGCATATGTACTTGTGAACACTTTCAAATATTTCTGAAATTAACTAGATGACTATAAGTTTCTTCCATGCAAGTAAAAATAGAGAAAAACACATTTTTTTTCTCAAAATTGACCTTTACTCCTCTTTAGGTCATATTTCCAAATAGGTCCAGTAAAAATTCCTAGTAGATAAATCACATGCTACTACAGTAGAAAAATAAATAAACACAATACAATTCCAGAGTTGCATGTCGATATAACAAAAATGAATAACTCATCAAAAATTTAATTGTATTAATGGATTATATTAAATAATTATATTAATGAACTCAACACCTTATATTGTTATTCTTTTTGCATCCATATGACAACAAAATCCCCCTTGTGAGAAGGTAACATGATATATAGCTGATTATTATACAGGCAATCAAATATACAAAATACCATGTTCAAACTACTTTGACAACATTTAATTTTAATGGTCAATCATTTTTAACTGTAAGAGAATAGAGATAAATACTGATGATGAAGAACTTATATAAAACATTGTGTAGATAGATACAGAGTAGAGATATGTATGAAAATAAAGACTGACATAGAATTAAATGCATCAGTCTTCAGGCATTTTCTACCGTGTTAATGCAAAAACTATGAGCTGTGATAGTAGATTTTGACTTATCAAAGGAAAAATTATAGAATATTTGGCTTACATATTCTTACATATTATTATATTCCATACAATAGTAAATAATATTAATAGAATAGAATAGAATACTTTACATAGATACTTCTTTAAATTATTTCTGGTCAATGCAGTTTATCTACAAAATGGTGCTATCACTTACAGTCTTATACATGGGTGATACATAAATTTATACAGACAGTCTTTATTATCGAACCATTTCTGTAGATAACTATACAGGAAAATGATAAATATTTGACACATTATCCTATAACACTATTGATATTCATTCTAATAAATATTCATCTCATTTTGAAAATTCCTTTGAATGTTTTCAAATGGGTTAATGATTAATTTTACATTTAAGTTGCTGTCATTTAATATTATAATCTAACATTTTGAAAGACCTTGTTTGTTAGTACAAGATTAGTTGCACCTGCTGGACTTACTCAGTATGCATGACAGCTGGAATTAAACATTCAGGACCCTGATATCTTGATACCAAGGAATAATATGAACAATGGACTGTGCTCTGTTCGAATGTCAAGGGTGAAGATGGTAATTAAGCTGTTCAGATGTCTACAGCAGAGATTAATGTGAGACACAAATGAGTAGGAACAAATATACCACAGGAAGCAGTTAATTTGACTATTGTTCGTAAGCATAGGCCAAGGGTAATGTATGTCTGTTATTTCTTTATACAAGAATGTTAAAAGCATAACAAGACCAAAAGATTAAAAATAAAAGGGCATCTATTAAGGAAGAAACATGAGAGACATATGTTGATGTGCTTTCTAATTACTATGAATGAATATATGATAGTATAATGTTTAAAAACAGTGAAACATTGGAAACATCTTAAATCACAGATTATCTTAGATATTTTAGTTGATGTATTTAAGTATCATTTCTAAAAAGATAATTTTAACCATAACATCAAACTAACTATATTTATAGTACTTATTATTATGTGTAACAAAAATCTACAAAATTTGAAAATTTTGAATTATTAGAACAGTTTTTAACTATTATAATTTGATGTAATTAAAATTAGTATACCCTTTTCTAATAGTTCTATGAAGGAGTCAGTATTGGAAAAACAGTTATTCAATAAGAAAGAAAAATACAAGAATAACAGAAAATGACTCACACACATCATAATTTTCAATTATTAAAGCACAAAAAAACCATAACAGAAATGTATTCAAGAAACATGACAGTGATTATCCATATGAAAATCAAGTGCTAAGGCTAAGAAGTATGGAAATATGACTGAGGCAAAAGGCACACCCTCAAGAATTACTCTTTCTAGTTTAATAAACACATTATAAAGTAGAGCAAAGTCTTATAGGAATGGATTTCCATTTCTGAAAAATAGTATGGACTATTTTTCTATTGTTTATCGTATGGAGAGCTAAAACTGCTATAAATTATATATGTGCACAGGTACAATGAAAACTAGCAAAGGTGAGAAGAGTGTGTGATGACTAGGAATTTCAGCACACAGTAACAATGGCTTTGAGATTTCTAGGTTTTCTTTTAGCCTCTTTTATCTCAGAAAGATTTCTGGAATAGCCAGAAACCTAGAAACATAATGTGTACAGGAAAACAAAAGGAAAATAAGAAAAGAAAAAATATACATTCCCTAAGAAACACCAGGTTTTTCAAGCCAGAGGACTGAGAAAGAAAGGTGATTCTTCAAAAGCACTACGTATTTAGAAAATAGCCTACAGATTTTAATCAAAACACTCAACATAAACCTGTGGCCCCATGTATGCCAGAGTCACTTACAAAGCCAGACATGTTCCAAATCTGAGGAGTGAAAGAGACCTTAGGCATGTGAGTACGAAGCCATGCAAGGGAGCATGCCTGTATTAAAATGATGTCAGACTGAGAGTAAAAATGCAATTATCAACGGGAGAGATTTTTTTGTATAAGAGTATCAACCCAATAGTCTCAAGTGCTAAACCATCAAATAAAGTATCTGTTGAATGTGCAAAATAAGAAAACTGAAATGAGATTCAGAATTATATAAAATTCTAATTAGGTACATTAGCACGCGTCTTTTCACCATTTTATAGAACATCTAGACAGAAAATCTGCAATGATGTATTGTAGAATACGTTGTCATGGATCAAAGGATAGTATCGAGCAAAAGAAAGTCTCAAGAAAAATGAAAAAAATGTTCATACAAATATATATGAAAATATTACAATTTTGTGAGGGACGGATAATAAATTCTGAGCACTAAATAACGCATACATTTGAACAGAGGAAGTAACAATCATCCTACCTCAGCCTTCTGGTTTCAGATCTTACATGGCGTAAGCTGGAGCCAAGCTGGTGTCTAGAGGCTCACGCAAGGCTAGCGCCTTCCCAGAAAAAAAGCTGTAGCAATGCTTCTTCTTTTGTTTAACTCCTTCAAGCTGTTGGTGGGCCTCATCCCTCCTCACCATTTAGCCGCCCCCCCCCCCCCATTTCCTTGCCCTGAAATCAACAACACACACCTGAAAGCTCTGCTTTATACAAGTGCTAATCTAAACAAGTTGACACAACTCTTCCAGGTGAAACCTCAAGCGTCTGCCCCTTGCAGTCAGGTCCTACCTGCCAATAACACTCAGTCCAAATGGAGGGGGCTTTTGGGAAGCACTCAAGATCCAAATCATAGCACTTCCCAAAAAAGTTAGTCATCATGCAACAGTGATGCACCAATAAAGCAACGCAACTTACAATAGCCAAACTGGGAAGCAGTTAATATACTTATCAACAGCTGAATAATAAGGAAGACATGGTCTATTTACAGAAAGGAGTACTGCTCTGCCATGAATAAAAGTAAATTTGAGTCTCTTGCAGAACAATGAATGCACCTTGAGATCATCATGCTTTGTGAACTGATTCATACACAGGAAGTTAAATATTGTGTAGTTTCTTTAATATGAGAAAACCAATATCAAAAGCAAAATAAATATATTATCTACCAAAAGAGTAAAAGAGAAAAATAAAAGAAAGTTGGAACAAAATTGGAAGATAGACTTTGTGGAGAGAGAACGCGACGGGAGATGCCAGGATGGGAGGAGGAAAGAAGTCATAATGGTCAAAATGTGATATGGATAAGCTGCAGATTTTCAAGCTGATCAATATCACTCACTGTGTAGTGCAAGTATTAATACAAACATGACTTTGGTTAAAAAAAAAACTGTATCTTAGACATCTCTTCAACTTTACCAGGTGACATGGCTTTTTGTTCTGCTTCGGATGCATGTTGTTCCACCCCCACAGTGAGGACATCACTCATTTTCACCACGTTATCATGTTTTCCAAGGTAAATGGTTTCAGGGATTACAATTAAAAACTAGAAAAGCTTTAGGAGGTATACATAATTAAGCTGCATACCTTTTCAACATTCATAATATTTATTATTTTTAATTTCTTATATAAAAAGTCCACACGACATAAATTTTTGCTTTTTTATAAACTCATCAATTCCAAATTCTTTAACATATTAGAGGCATGGGGTTTGGGTAATTAGCAAGCATCTGTGTCCACCCATTTTTCATGAGTGTTCGCCCATTTTCTACCTGACCTTTGCCTCTTTTTCTACCTGTAATTCATGATTGGGCCTTTTCATGTTATTATTTTTGTGTATTTCATAACAGGAACCTGTATGTGCAGTCAGTCTTTTGTGCTTGGTCCATTTCACTGAGCATTATTTACTCTAGTTGGCCCATTCATAATATTATAATGAGTAGATAAAAAAAGAAACAGCAAAAAATTTAACACAGTTAACACACATTTGTAATATGAATTATTAATCCAATCATGCATGAGTGACAATTGTATTTGATTTACAGGCACTAATTTGATTTTAACATTGGGAAATGGTGATTCAAATATGGAGAGGTAAATAACCTTTTTATGATGTTTTGACCATAACGTAATGACTAGAAGTGGCTCTGAATTCATTTTAGATCATTTTAAAAAACTATGTTGATGCCCACAATTACCAAAAGATCAAAGGTGAAAGTCTGAGGAATAAATTTCCTAGAATATATCAAAATATTGTTTGAGGAAGCCTGTAAAATTGAGGATGAGAAAACCTTGATTACACAAGTTTCCTTAACTCTTCTATTATTTAAAATTTATTAGAGATGAACTAATTCAAATCTACAGAGTTGTATTTCGTGTTAAGTTTAAAAATTACATATGTTTCCTACATAAGTATTTGCAATTTATTTTTAGATTTTTGATGTTTTATCAGTCTAATTGATTAACCTCATAATTTGAATTTTAATAAGTATAAATGAAAATTGATATAGATCTATTAACTTTACATTTAGCATTATAACATTTAAGGAAACCTAAGCTTTAGTTTATCATTTTAAATTTAGGAGTTATTTAAGTATTCAGAAACATTTTATTAGTTAATTAGAGAATTAGATTACTTAAAAATAACTTTAATGAGTTAAATTTATTAGTGCGCTTTAAAATGTTGAAGATGTTTAATTAAATAAGATTGTAAATGGTACCAAATATTATTCAAAAGCTTATTAAAATAGGAGATAAAACTTTACTAGATTTAGAAATATAGTATTCATATTTGAAGCTTAAAAGCTTAAGAAAGAACTAGTTTTGGGATTTGTAACTTTAATAAATTGAATATTAATTTTTAAAACCAAAGTAAACTCTAAATAATCATTCTGAGCATTAAAACCTCCTTTGAGAACATGATCAATTTCACAATAATAGTTCACTTCCAGTATTTTGGGCTGAAATGCTACAAAGCAGTTTTCCTTCAAGGCTAGTCACTATTCGATTCTTAGTTTGTACTCCACACACATTATTTAACAAAAAACCCTATGCTATAATTCTGAACTTTGGTTGTAATATTAACATTTATGCTATTCTTTTAACCTAATTTCCTGCAGAAACCAATAATTCCTTCACCATTGACTCCACATTCCTGGCTTCTAATTCAACAAAAATAATGGAATCAGAAATTTCCAAAAAAATATTAGCAGAAGCTGTCCAGAGAAACATCATTCATCAAATAGAGATATATGATCGATGGCAGATGTAGACAGATAGATAGATAAGAGGTAGACACGAAGGGTTGATTTACATATTTATGGAGAGTTACTCTGTAGTCTGTCATCTGCACACCAAGTCCCAGAAAAGACTGTCTTGCAATTCTAGTTCAAAACTGAAAATCTTTGGACCAGGAGAATAAATGATGTGATTTCCAGATGAAAAAGGAAACTGACCCAGGAACACTAAAATTTAAAAGTAAAAAAGGCATTTTTTTTCTCAAATGTAAAGAGAAAATTGATGTTTTGTTTGACTCCAGATTGGCTTGGGAGTTCAAGTGACTAAAAGATTCCCATCCACTTACCAGACTTATTCTACAGACTAGTTCACTAGAGCCAGCTAGCCTGTGCTCTGTGGTGATGACAGTCGTTGCTTTGTTTTCTGTTTTCTCATGTTATGAGGATGTTTTTTCTTCCCCTTGGAGAAATTTAAAGAAACTTTTTGTTGGTGTTGTTGTTAAATGGCCCAGCTGATGTCTCCAACCTAGAAGAACAGTGGCACTCTTCCTCCCTCCTCATGCCACCATCAGATGTGGTTTGCCTGTGTTCTAGAGGGGTTAAACTCCTTGGTCAGAAACTAACAAATGATGGCAGAAAATTAAACAGTTTCCATATGCTGGGGAGATATTTAAAATAAGCCACTTCAAATTAAAAGATTTAGAAACTGAAGCATAGCTATTGAAACAAAAGTTATCTGTATAATGCTGTAAGCTACTCAAGAAGTTGGTCAATCTTTTTTGTGAAACAAGAGGTTTCTAAGAATTTAATAAATGCCAATTATGAGGAGTATTGGGGCAATTAGAAAAATTAAATTGTGGCTAACATGAAATATTATAGAAAACATCATATTTAATGATTCAAGCCAGGTAAAGACAGATGGCTTAAGTTCCCACCCATAAGTAGAAACTAAACACATTGATCACATAGAAAAAAGTGTTGTCTTTTAGTTATCAGATTTTCATAGGAACAATAAAAGTATTAAAAAGGATTGATTAACAGATACAAAATTTCATTAAGTAGGAAATCCTTGAAAGTCCTAGATCATGGTATGGCAAAATAGTTCATGATATTATACATATGTTTAACCATATTTTACATATATTTCAAAACAGCAAGAAAAGTGTCCTAAACATCCCAAATGGAAAGTGGAAATAAATATTTGAAGTGAAAGCATTTTAATTTTATCATCACCCATTCTAATATGAATAAAAGTTTTACAAAATATCATGCATCATTTTAAAATATTGATCCAGCAATACCTCTCCTGGGAATTTTCCCAAAAGAGTTAAAAGCATCACATACCAGAGATACATGTATATCCATATTCATGGCAGCACAACTAACAATAGTGAAAATGTGGAAGAAATCAAAATACCCATCAACAGAACAATGGCTACATAAATTGTGGTATTTAAACACAATGGAATCCTGCTCATCTATAAAGACAGATAGGTTGGAGGCTTCCATAGGTAAATGGATGCAATTTGAAACCATCGTGTTTAATGTAGGAGTCAGAAGCAGAAAGTGAAGTATTGAATGATTTCTCTGATATTGGAAACCCAGGTCACAATTATTTCATAGAACTTATTGTGAGGAATCATGGGAACAGGAGGGGAGGGGGGAGTGGGAGGATCAAAGAGGACAGGGGAAAAAATCGTAATTTTGCCACAATATGTATATACACAAAATACTCAAGGTCAATGTAAACTCTATGGTACACATATCAATACATATCAATTAAATGGAGGGAAAATAGGTTTTCTGCACTAGCATGGCAAGACACCACAAATGAAAAGAATCCCACATCTGACCTCATATGATGAGTCACAGTCAAAAGGCCTGTGTAGACTTGATCCTTAGCTCCCAGATACCTCCTTATAAGTATACACAAATATTTTGTGTCTCTAAAACAGAAATTTGAAGCACTTTTGGTCCCAAGCATCTCAGATAAGAGACACTCAGTTTATACTGTTCTCAAAATAAATAAATGATTAAGTATGAATTGTCTGACTGTTCTTGCAACCTCAATATTCAATCATTTCAGGTTTGTAGTTTGTAGTTATATTTTCATGTTCTGTAAGAACAATCTGTCTTCTCCTTCAAAAGTCACATCTAGATGTTTCTTTAAAAGTTTATAAAATATTTTTACTTACTTATGTTTTCAAATAAACTTTTAGAATTCATAAAAAATAAAATAAGTAAGTATTAACCCCTACGCAGCTTACATTAATGTCACTTTTGGGGGACAATTCTTGTAGATCATTGGATTCAAAGTAATGTGGGTATCAATTGGAAGACTTCAGAGGGATGTTGTTCTTGGGGAAGACACGTTTTCATATTGACAGAAAGAACAAGGAATTTTTCCATGATGCTAATGAATCCATTCAGTGTGGAATGTCAGTTCCCTCACACAGAGAAAAATTTGGAAATCATGAATGAGCATGGATCATAACTGCAATATAAACTAGGAAAATTTAATCTAAAAATATAGGTTTTCAGCACTGGTTTATGAAAATAGAATAAAAGATGTGGGGTCCTGATTTCAAGAACTTTTTTAAAGTATGTGTTCATTTTTATTACAGAGCAATATTTCTAGTTACATAAACTTTGAAATAAATGTGAAAGTTGTGACAATCAAGACAGAGAAGTTCATGCTAATGTAACAGGAAGTGAACAATTCTATGAATACATAAAGAAAGCATTTGTACACATGGTTGCCTGCAGTAACTATCACAAAAGACTACCAGAATGACAAGTTTGCTCAGAAGCCACAAAAATTTCATACAAAAAATTCTACAAGGACATCTGCACAGCAATGTCTATTTTCAAAAATAGAAAATGAACAAGATAATTTTGAAAAATTTAAGTGTCTGAAAAATTAAAGGCAAATATTGTCCTCAAAGAATTTGTCATTTACTGTGGAAGACAAAAATACAAATGCAAATGAACAAATACGGAGAACATGTTGAGTAATCCCGGTGTAAAGCTTCAAGTATACTAAATCATTTAATCCTCATAACCAGCATTGACAGTTTTCTTTTAAATTTTATCTGACAGTACTTATAAAGTCATATAAAATTTTAATAAATATGAAATTAGAATGTAAATTCACATAGTCAAACTGAAGAAAACAACGCCTTAGATATTTTTTTTCTGTATATTGTTGAAGTGATAAAACTAACTCTAGCAAGGACACCATGTAAAACCAAATAATTGTAGCCTACATTTAAGAAGAGAATTATTCATTTAGACATGGAAGTTGACATTTAAATTGAACATAGTTTTTACCAGATATAAAATTGGAAGGGATAGAACATTCCAGAAATCTAGAATACAATGAATTGTACACTTAATGAAAAGCTTGAAAAACTGAAACTGTATTGTTATTTTTTCTTTAAGAAAAAAGTGGCTCTTTTTTTTATTTCATTGTCTCACATTTTGCATATTCTTAAAATATTTCCATCTGATTTTTAACATAATGTACCCCATGATTTTATTAAACTTACTGAAATTAGTGGTTGTATACATATATTTTGTTGTCAAATTATTTTGCGTAAAGCACTATATATTTTGCATATCTCCTGCAGCATATAATAAAAGCAGGCATAAACATTTAAATGCTTTCATGATTGTAAGATTTTATTTCTTTTTGGCATGTTTTCCTCCAACAACATGGGGGTTTTCTAAGTTCATGACATCAGTGTAATCTGCGCTTACTAACATATCTAATGATGAAGTACTGAACATTAACCCATTAGAGTTGGAGTCAATGTACACATTCACGTCTTCTGTTCAAAAATGCTATTCTGGTGAATATTTGGTGAAAAAAGGTGAAAAATCAGACAATTCGACAAGCAAGAAGTAAGATGGCTTTCACTCACAACAGAACATATATTTACTTAGATTTCCCTGATAAATCTCAGTGTACACAACAAGGAAAAAAGTAAGCAAATTTCTCAACTTTTATTATAAATGGCCAAAATGTAAAATTCAAATATTTTATAATATAGTCTTATTCAGCTATATTTCAATAAAAATTAAAATGGCGAATTTATATTATAAAAAATGAAATATTTAGCGTTGAGGACTAGAAGCCTCCAAAGAAGTATATGTGTGTGTATGAGCACAGCTTTATGTGAGGAGCAAAGTGTTTTCAAACGCAAACAAGTTAAGCATCTCAAGATGGTAAGGTTTGGCCTACCCAGTGACACAGAGAAGAAGAAATTGTGAAAGCAGGGGCAGATATTAGAGATAGATTGCCTCCAACTGAGGAATTCTGGCTGTCACCAAAAGAACATTCTCTCTGAGGTTCTGCTTGGTCCTTGATGTTTAACAGTGCCCCCCAGAGCTGTGAAAGAAATTTATAATAGCCTATCAAATTGTTGTCATTTGTTGTTGCAAATCCAGGAAACTATGTTCTTTGTAACACTTTCTTGGAGGGTACAAGCTAGACTTAAGAAACTGTAAAATATTCCTGAATGTAAAACTAGAGTAAGTGTGAAAAATACCACAGCGAAACACTAAACAATGGTATCATTAAGCTTACATTAATTTAAAGACTAAATCTAAGAAAAAATCCTAACTCCTTTTTCTTCAATTTGTATTTATTTTACAATTTGTGTAGAAGTCTCACTTGATAGCTTCCTTCACTTCCCCAGCTGGAGCGTTGTTTTGTTTTGTTTTGTTTCCTCTGGATCTTTATTTCTTTACATTTACAGTTTTCATTGTAGGCAAAACAAGTTTGTAATAAAAGAGCTAGTGTAAAATGGCATATATACACAAACACAGCATGCAATATTAGATTCAAGATAAAACAAACGAGGCTTTTTCTGAACCCACATGTTACCAATAAGTGTTCAATCTAGTTTGTTTATGAAACTTTCTAGAAAGTAAACACAGTTATGGTTATCAATACTACTTTGGCCAAATTATATGTTTGTCAAAAGAGAATTTTGATATTATTTCTGTTTTTAAAGAAATTTCTATAGAGCCAATTGTGAAAAAGTAATTGCAGAACCAAAACCCATTTTAGGCTTATAAGGACCAGACTCTTAAATATATTTAGCAAAAACTTGAAGTGTTTTAAATTCAGCTCTTCTGACCCACAGTTGTTTTTTGTTTAATGAATATAAAAGAATTTTACTCGATATGTTAACTTCCTCTTCCAAGCTTCATTTCCAGAATAATTTGTTAGTTGGACTCTTTCATATATTTACCATTTTGTTTAAAAATTTAAATGTTTTCTTCCAAAACACACCATCCTTGGATACAAAAAATAATCAAAATGCGCGAAAATAAAATGTATTGTTAAACTAATTCAGTCAGTGTAATTCTACACTTTAAAATTAGTTTAACTAAATACATTTGGTACTTTTTTTGAAAGAAAATAGGTGTTGAAAAATGCCTGTAAAGCTTCTTGTAATGAATTTATTTAAAGAAAATATTCCTTCTTCAGGTAATAAGTGGACATTCACTTCATCCATTTTTCTGAAATTGTAAGAAAACACTGTTATTGTGCAAAATTTAAAATAATTCATCGGTTTTCTTTTTCCCCATTTTATTGATATGTATAAGTATAAAATTTAAGGTTTACAATGAAGTTGAGCATTTTGTGCACCTATGTATCTTGTCTAGGTGACAAGGACCTTCCCACTCTCCTTTTGCCCCTTCCCCTACAATCCCCTCCTTCCATCCCTGCCCTACTCCCCTGTTTCACATTGTTTTTGATTTTAAGTTCCATAAGAGTTATGATCTGGGTCTCTCATATCAGAGAGACCATTCGATGTTTCACCTTCTGCTTCTGAATCACTTCACTAAACATAATGTTCTCTTAATTACCTGTCTTTATCTCTAAAATCTTCAGAAGGAAGATGAAAACCTTATTATTAGATAAAAATTTATATGTATCTAAAAGTTACAATGTACTCATATGTAACAAAGTTCAATTTTGAATTTGTATGCTAATCATCGATTTGTTTTTCAATGGCATTCAACACAATTGAATATGCCTTTTCTTTAATTCTTTTTAATGTTTTTCTCATAGTACTGTCAATTGAATCCAGGGCTTCCTGCACGCAAAGCAAGTATTCTATTTTTGAGCCAAATACCAAGTCCCACTTCTATGCACTTTAAATGCTTCTTTCAATTTTCTTCCAAAGCCTATGCTTATCATTTATCTATATATCATTTCACTTCATAAGTCATTCCATATGCATCTCATTTTTCTGAAGGTTTCTCTTTATTTCAAACTCTGAATACTAAAATATTTCATGATTTATTCTTACTAATTTCCTATTTCATCTTCATCAGCAAGTTATTCACTTCAAATACCCAAACTTTAGATACCTTGGATTCATTAATTCACTAGTTGTTTTCTCAATACTCAGTTATTATTTTTGCATGCATTTATGTAACTATGTATAAATCAATGGCTCTTTATTTAACGGGTCCTTGAATGTCACTACATATTACAAGTTTTATGAGTATAATTCTTGTCTTAGCTCTCATGACTTCTCTTATAAACTTTTTCAATATCCTCTTTATACTGAAAATTTTATTTGCTAATGCTTATTCTGAAAATTCATTATTAATATGCTAATAATTTAATGATTTCATTTACACTGCCTATGTTAATAACTTTCCTTTATTCTCTTTTGATAACTAGAATATCATTATAAATCAATAAGCATGTTTTAGTATGTTCATGTGATATATTCTAGGGGATTTATACAATAGTAGAATAAAATTCAAAGTATTATCCAAGTGTTATGAGGCCCTAAATAATATAGTATTTATGAACTACTGCTACAATAAAGAACCATAAATTTGATGCCTTAAATCAACTTGAATTTACTTTATTTTAGTCCTGGACATTTGAAGTCAAATTTAAGTCTTATTGGGTGATAATAGATAGATTAATAGGTAAATAATAAATAAAATCAAGGTGTACACTAGTCCACTACTTTGTTCCTGAGGGCTCCAGTAAAGATCATTTCATTCCATTTTTACAACTCTCTTCGCTACACACATTCTCCCATTTGTGGCCCATTATCTTAATCAACAATGACCATCTGAGCCTTCATTACATTCTGTAATTCTGTCACTGATTCTTTTGGCTTTCTCCTTAAAAAAAAAAAAAAAAAGGTTTTATGATCATGTTCAACACATGAAGAAAAGGAAGTATAATCTTCTCATTCAAAATATTGACCAAATTCAGTTTCATCTGAAATTGTAATTCCACTTTGTCAGTGTTTCAACATTTTCATAGGTTACCAGGAGTGGAATGTGTTGTATTTCTGGAAGCCAACGTTCAGCATAGTAAACGCCCCTTGCCTGATTCCTCAATGTTTAGTTCTAAGTTATTTCTTCCATATATTCCATCATGTAAGTGAGTACCTTTGAATTTTGCTCCAACCTGTCAAGTCTATTGTCATATAGAATACACAAAACACATGTTGGCCCTGCAAAGAATATTTTTCTCTCAACTGACTTGTTGTCCCCCTCTAATTCCTCTTAAATTTTGTCTGAAATTTGCACCTCAACATTTTTTGGATCATTCTATTAACGCTGTAATAATTATGTGTAGTACATTTTGTTTAATACATCCTATTTACAACATTTTAATTATGTGTGTAGCATGTATTTAATAATGTCAAAAATTACACTTCATGTATCCTAATTTCTGGATTTATCTATATTTTGTGTTTATGTGTGTTCATATGTATATACATGTAAAGTATGAGCATCAAATATGTGCACACAATACAAATATACATATATAAGTTATATACATAATTATACATGTATGTATACAAATCTAGGAGTTGAAAATATATATATATAGCTGAATGTCTGACATGGCACCAAAATGTGACGAAAACCATCTTGTTCTTTGCTGGAACCCCAGAGACTGAAGCACGTGTTACATTTTAGAAAAGACTTTAAATTATATTATGTAAAACATACAGAAACTTCTAATAGACATAACATTATGTTCTGAAGACTTCGAATCTCCAGTAAGAACATTTCATCAATTGCTAATCAGTAAGTAAATCGAGTTTCAATTCGATGAAATAGCAAAACTACCATCTACCATATGCTACAAGTGTGTACTGGAGACTGATTTTGTAAACTGCAACAGATTTTAGTGTTTCTCTTTTATGAGAAGATAAAAGCAAACAATATGCAGGAGGAGTATATTCCAATTATATTTGTTTATTGAATATGATATAGCTTTAAGTTTTAGTCCTGTTCACAAGGAGGGAATAGAGACCTAGCCATCAATATTCTAGAGGTCAGTTGCATGGGTTTGCATCGTCCAATTCTTAATTTCTAATGAAAATGGTAAATCAGCACCACGATGATGGTCTGAAAGAGGTTAGATAAGAATATTTGCCCCAAGGATAACGACAAGGTCTAAGTATAAAAATTCTGTTTCACTGAAGAGTTACTCACATATTTAGCAGCAAGCTACTGAGCAGCTCCAATTAGTTCTTTAAAAACAGAAAGTGTTCTGAATCTGAGTGTGAATGTTGAAGAGCTTACATCCATTTGAGACAAGCAGGAATCATGTCTATATTAGAGTTTGGGAACCACGCCTATATTAAGCAATTGGGAACCTGCCTGGATTAGAGAGTGAATGATTTGTGGGCCAGAAAAATGAGGGAAGAGTACCCACCTGAATGTGGGAGGCCCAACTGGGAACTGTATAAAACAAAGAAAGAAGAAAGATAATTACAGCTTCTTTCTCTGGGAAAGCTCTCACCTTCACAATTGTCTGTGGATGATGACTTGCTACATACCACAAATCTTCACCACAAATTCGCTCTAGTCTCGACTTGCTCCTATCTACCCATTGCTGATCTTCAGTTGCCATGTCTAGTCTTCACAATTGTTTCCAAACAGCCAACTACCGAGGTCCGCAACAGACTTCCAACAGCTGCCTGCAGCTGGCTGAGCAGCCATTGGACACTTCAGCTCTCTCCCATGCAGGTCGCCATCTTGGATTATCTCTATCCTCTGATCCTCTGATTTGTAAGCCTTCCGAATTGATCCTTTTTTTTTGTTATAATTTCTGTAAGTTCTGCCTCTTGAAAGAACCTAAACTAATACACTGGGATTTGAAAATGATCCTTCAAATTTCTGGTATTATCTCTAGGAATTACTTCTTAACAACCATTCAAATCATTCAGCCTTCTTCCTAGATGAGGAAAGTCATGAGTGGGCACTTTGGTGGTAAACAATGGAGGCTTGTTAACTTTTGGCAATGCAATTATTTCAGAAAACCAAGGTATTTTATTTAATTAATGCCAATATATTTTCTCAGCCTGAAATCATATGCAAACTTATTTTGTGATATGAATTTGAAGCTCTGTATTTGATGGCTCATCTTGTGTATTTTTTTATTTTGAAACTGTTATGTATTGATTTGACAGTCACTGTTTTCTTTTGTCCTTGAATCATTTCAGGCATTTGAAAGGATATAAAATTAAGTAGCCTCTATATTCTGAACTACATCTTTGCTCTGAAACACTTTTATCCATGCATTGGTGCTTAAAGTTACCTTAAAGTTAAGGTCATTGGTTGCACAGAACTGGAGTAGTAATAAAAATGAGTCATAAAAGTAAAAGAAAACTTTCAGAGGTGATGGTAATATACCTACCATGACTTTATGTTAATATTTGGATTGTATATTTATATCAGACTTGGTCTTAGAAGAAAATACACCTAAATCATGTACACTTTTCTGCTCTTCCTTTCCACCTAAACACATTGGAGAATTGAAAGTAGGTCCTAATTCTCTGCCCTTGTATGTTCTTCACAAACAGACCTATTCCTTTTTATCTTTTCATATTTGTGTGATATTTAAAAGGATAGAAAGAAAACCATTATCTTACTTAATTGTCCTCATCTTTTTTTGCTTCTCGATGAATGAGTTAATAATTTAGAATTATTTGTCTTAAGTCAGTATCAATAGCAATCATTATATCCTATTAATCAGTCTATTTTTCCATATCTGTATATGGAGCTTATACGTGATTTAGCCAAATATGTTAGCACTGACTTTTATAGGCATTCTACAGACCTCTGACCTCTTTGCTGACTATTGTCAAACTTTAAAGATACAATTAACTATATTATGGCTTTTTGACATAAGCAATGCTCTTTTAGGAGACCATTTTAATTAATGTAGTGTACATTATGTAGATTAGTAAAAAAATACAACATTAATTTATTCCAACAGCAAAGGTTCATATATTATTTGCGTTGTACTTCCTCAGTCAAATGGACTTAGAGGAATGAATTTTCTCACAAGATGTAAAGACAACTTGGGGACCGCATGAGTAGATGTCATGACTTAACTGGGTATTGTACTTTGAGACTCAAGTTACAAAATAAAATGTACATGAATCATTGGTGGTGTTGTGGTTTGGATCTGGAATATCCCCCAAAAGTCTCATTAATTTGAAAGTTATAGATTGTCTACAGGACCATGTGCTGTTGGGAGATTGGAGCCTAGTCTGGAGGGGTGGTTTACAGGCATGTAAAGTGGATTATAGGCTATAAATTGGATTACTGGCACGTAGTGGGTTTACCACGCCTTCCATACCTGGATCCAAGAAAGGCTAATCACTGGAATGAAACCTGGAAGTATGTATAAGCTGCTTCCTGGCTTTCTTAGAGGACTAGTCTCGACTTGCCTTGACTTGGCTTTCTGTTTGTGGTACCATGAGAAGCTCTCTCCAATTCTGCCTTTGCCATGTACTGCCATTGCTGCCAGCCACCCCTGAATGGACTCTGACATTCTGAAACTGTGAGATAAAATAAACCTTTTCCCCCTTAAATTTTTAGTTGTAGGGTATTAAGTCACAGCAACAAAAAAGTAACTAAGGCAGGTGGTAACTCCTTCTATTGGTGAGTAATATAGACAAGTACAACAGCAACAACAACAACAACAAAATGACCTGGAGAAATTATAGGTGGAGTTCAAAGACTAAAATCATGTAAATGACTATGGAATATTTGCAGATATTGATGATTAAAGATCTAGATGATACCAGGAAATTAAAAGGAAGATAATTACCTTAGAGATTGAAGGACAAGATCATTAGGAAATGTCAGATAATTGAGAAACAAGATACCGAATTTATTGCCTGTGTATATATTTAAATACTCATAGTTGCCATTGAAATATAATTGGAAAGAATAACAAACTGATATTTAAAATCAGTGAGAAATAAGATGAAGTGAATTTAGATCATAATATACAAAGGTGTCTGAAAAACAAAACCAGTATAAACAATGACAGCTGCCCATATTTCTTCTCTCTGGTGTTCTAGCAGACTAACTCCTTATTAACTCATATCATCCTTCTCTTATGATATTTCTTACCACCCTACAAGCTTTTAGACAATTTTGATGAGCATATTACATTATAAATCATAGTGGAAGATTAGATGGTATGGGGATTTGCCTCAGGAATAGCTCATGAGCTTTCGGGTTGGAGAAGAAAGCAGGTTTTCTGTCTGTATGAAAGAAAGACATATTGATTTTGAAACATGTTTTGTGAAAAAGGTGCCCAAAGTGTTGAGTTATAATTGCTCAGGAAAGTAAAGGTCTGAAATTATTTCATATTAAGAAATGCCCATGCTGTACGCATTGCTAGAAGGCAAAGCCTACATCCTATTATATATGCTGCAAAGGACAAACATCTACATTATCATCCGTTTTAAAGTAATAACATAAGTATAGCTCTCCGGCTAGGTCAATCACACACGCACACAAACCTTGAACAATGATGGAGAGCTCATTTTTCAATAAAGAAGAAATAATGGATCAACTTTTCACATAAAGACAGTAACACATAGCCTCTGGACCTCCTGGAGGTAGCTACAAAGCCCGCAAAGCTTTAGGGCAGCTGGCCATGTAAGCACCTTGTCTAAAGCTCAGCAGCACAGGGCAATGTTTTCTTTGGGTTTTCTTGTGGTATGCGCTTGTCTAATCTGCTGATTGCTTTACTTTCCTGTGTTTTTGTTTACTTTCTAATTTTCATCCTTCATCCTCCCCCGTGATTTATTTTCTTCTTAAATCAAGCAGTTTATTTGCTTTGCTTGCCATTAAGAACACTGAGTGTTGAATCTCTGGGAAATAAACAGAATAGAGCAGGGAAAATATTCATAGAGAAAGAGTCTGAAAATCTTCCAGAATTGAAGAAAGATGTGAGTCCTTAAATTAAAATGATCACATCGAGTTTTAAACAGTGAACAATAAAAACAATTTCGTACTGAGATTTGTCAGAGTAGAATTACAGAGCATTACTGACAAAAAATACAAAGTCTGCTTTATAAAGACTTACAAAGTGACAGATTTTTCATTTGCAGCAATAGATGCCAGAATACAGGGGAGCGAAGCATTAAAAATGACATATTGTGAATAATTGTCAAAGACTTTTTGTTTGTTTTATTTGTATGTATATGTGTACTAATCAGTATCTAACAAAGTCTTCACATAGAGCTGTACCCATGTCCATCTTTTATTTTGGAGAAAAGTTCTTGCTCATACAATTAGGTCCCGTTTTAATACCCATTTAAGAATCAAAGAAATTAAAACAAAATTTTAAATAAAGATCACAATTCTTGATAGCTAAATTGTGGAAGATGCCAAAATAATCATCAATCGACCAATAGATACAAAAAACGTGGTATATACGCACAATGCAGCACTACTCTGCCATAAAGTTAGACAGATTTAAATAATTTGTAGATTAATGGATACCACTGGAGAACGTTTTACTTAGTGAAGTGAGTTAGACTCAAATATAATTATCGTCTTGCTTCTCCCATATGAAAAATCCAGAGCACAAATAAGTACAAATCAACAAAGTGAGATGTTGGAGATCAGAAGGGATGGGGGGATAGTGACAGGGTGAAGAAGAGAGGAAGGGAATGTAAATTTGATGCGTTATGTATGTGCACAAAAGTCTGGGACTAAAAGTAACCATTGTGCATCACATACAGAAACAAATACTAACTTTTTTCCCATAAACTTTAACTAAGCACATCACTGAAAGATGCACTTCACAAAGGAGGAAATTAAATTACAAAGGACAATGAAGAAAAAAAGATCAGAAAACAATCACAATTACAGTAGAATGCAACAAATAAATATTCAAAGCAAAAGAATGCTGAATGAACACAAAAATAATCAATATTTATTTTTAACAATACTATTTTAAATAGAGTCTGCAAGGAAAATATTTCTATTTATATGCATACTTTTATACATTCTGAAAATAACACAACAGTTTTTTATCTATCAGAATAATAAAGGTAATACAACGTTTTCATTAAGCCCAAATTTCCCATTTGGCTCTTACTAGCCAGTTTCTGAGTGGGGCCATAAAGATACGCTGCTCAATTCTGTCTGGAGAATATGCTACAGGGAGAGTGATTGGTTGTCATCTCTGGTCCGCTTCCCTGCAGATCTGTAAAATGCATTTACGATGAGATCGTGCTTCGAACAAGCTACCCCCATCCACAGTAAGTACCACATAGGTAGTAACATTAGCTCACTCTTGCATAATGTGGAATTTCTTTACCTATCTTCACACTTACCTGGTGACATTTAAGACTGAAGCTCTTCTTACCGACACTACCTACAACTTGTCCAGTCACTGGTTCTTAACAGATATTTCTTCAATAATCACTTACACATGTAATTCTTAAAGGACTCAATCTGACACAGATCGGAGTGGTCCAGAAAATCCCATAATCGTAGTATGTTGATTCTGATAGTCTTACAAACTTCTCTTCAACATATATGAAGGAAGTACTCACCCCCAATGACTTTGCTGATTGTGAATTATTCCATTTATAATATTTGACATACATTAAAAAGAAAAAAAGGAATTTTGAACAAATTGCTGCTTACCTAACTTAGGTATTGACACAACAGTCAATACGTAAACTAAATTAATTATTCCACCATATCAAATGAATGCGAGACAACACCTCAGATAGGGGACTCATAACCAGAATATACAGGGAACTGAAGAAAAGTAAGCAACCCAAAATCATGGATCCTGTTGAAAAATGGGCAAAACAAATGAAGAGGCAGTTCACTCATGAAGAAGTTCAAATGTTCAACATCCCTAGCTATAAGGGAAATGCAAATCAAAACATTGCTAACATACCATCTAACTCCAGAGAGACTGGCCTATATCAAGAAGTCAAACAGCAATCAGTACTGGAGAGGCTGTGGGGAGAAAGGAACCCTCCTAAGAATGTAAATTTATACAACCACTATGGAAAGCAGTATGGAGATCTCCCAAAAGACTGGAAGTAAATACCCCCTTTGATCCAGGGACACCCCTCCTGGGAATATAGCCAAAAGAGGCCAAAACAACACACAGCAGAGATATATGTATACTCGTGTTCATAGCAGCACAACTAACAATAGCTAAAATATGGAAGTCACCAAAATACCCATCAACAGACCAGTGGATACACAAACTGTGGTATTTGTGCACAATGGAATACTATAAAGTCCAACAGCATGGAGGCTTTTGAAGACAAATGGAAGAAATTTGAGAACATCATACTTAGTGAAGTGAGTCAGAAGCAGAAGATGAAACATCGAATGGTCTCTCTGATATGAGAAAACCAGTTCCCAGATCACAATTATCTAAGGGAACTTCAAGTGAAAAATAAAGAGGGAGGTGGCAGCAGGTGGATTGTGAGAGTGGGTGGGTATGGGGTGGATCGAAAGGAAAGAGGGGGAGGTGTTGTTACCTTGACTAGATATGTAAGAGCACAAAATGCCTAAAACCAATGTAAACCTTAAATTTTGCACTTATACACATCAATAAAAAGGGGGGAAAAAGGAATGTGAGACAAATTGTGGCAGATAAATGATAGATGGAGATCATGGGCAGATGGAACATGACCCAATCATAAAAATAAATAAAACTTGCTAATCACAGCATCAGAGATCAACCTGGAGGAAGTGTGGCAGGTATAATGAGACATGCACAGAAAAGCCAGTGTTATAGAATGTCGTTGATGAGTGCAACTTAGAGAAGTAGATCTCATAGAAGCAGAGGTGAAAAAGTGCTTACCAGAAGCTGGAAAGGATAAGAAACAGGAGGCAATAGGCAGAAATTGCTCACCTGGTGTGACACCAAAGGGCAGGAGAAATGGTTCCTGGTGTTTTCATGAAAGGTAGTATGATTATGGTTAAAAACAATATATTGAATAAAAATACCTAGAAAATATTTTTGCATGTTTTTTAAATGATAATTAGGTGACAGGATAAATGTGGTAACTATTCTAATTTAAGTATTACACAATTTACCCATGCATTAAAATATCATAATATATCCTAGAGTATATATAAATAGAATGTATCAATTGAAAATAAAAATGGTCAAATAATAAAAACAAAGAGCAGAAAACAGACATTTATTTCATTTAGAGATTTTTCTCCAATGAAAGTAGCAACTAAGTAAGTAAAATCCACTTCAAGCATTAAAAAGCAACACCTGGAAACTTTTTTTCCTCAGTTTTTGAAAGCAAGTCCATTTTGCCTTGCCTTTTATCTTGAATTTTTAGATTCTATTACAATACACAATGAATTCCCCCAAGTTCTCCCTGTAACCTATATCCAGAGCCATTTGCATATGTAGATGATCTACAGGAAGTCATTCCAATCTCACCGTCTTGTAATTCTGAACAGATATTAACTCAACAACATTTCTTGCTCTCTCAATACTCAAGCTTTAGTGTTTTAGTATTTTCTTGTAAGACTCATTTTCCTTTTATGAAGAAGCAAAGTAGAAGGGCTAGCACTGTAATTCAGTTTTAATAATCCTAGTACTCAGGAGGCTGAGGCAGGAGGATTGTCGTGAATCCAAGTCTAGCCTGGGCTCCATAGTGAGTTCAGGATCAGCCTGGACTATAGCGTGAGACCCTGTCTCAAAAAAAAAAAATAAATAAGATTCACAACAATATAAACTAGAAGTCTGGGGAGAGAAAAGGAGAACTATTTATTGGGTAAGAAAGGACTTACATAAGTTAGATAAAGGAATTTTTAAAAGAAGCAACAACTGTAAACTACTATTGGCAACAAGAGAAATATCACGACTCAGCTTAACACAAGTCTTTTCTCCACCTGCCTAAAGTCTATTTGAAAAATCTAAAATGTTGTTGCAAAGATCGTTTTTGTTCCATGAAAGTAAACTTGTTTCATTTAAGACCATGTTCATTTGAAAAGAAGAAATTTTATACTGAAATAAAATTACTACAAAAATCCAATTATCTACTAAAATTGTTTTAAGTACAAAAATATATTCTAAAGTGATTAATATATATTGATATTCATTTTACAGATGCACAAAATATACTGGTATTTGTAAAACATCTTCCTTGATAATAAGTGCTAAAAATACCCTCATATTCATGCTAGAATGAAATTGGCAGTAAAGATTAACTTAAATTATAGTAGAAAGGCAGCAGATCTCAACATGAGCCTCAAGCATCTAGCAGCTCACGATGGAAACGTGTCATTAAGATTAAATAGCTCAAATTTTCCTCTGGGTAGTGTGGACAAGACTAAATTTTCAAACATACTGGTTTGGTAAGGAATGGGAGTTGTTATTTGAAAGCAGTTTTCATTTAACAAGCATTAATTACTGTCTTAGCCACTTTTTTGTTGCTGGAACACACTGACACTCATAATTTGAGGGAGCATAGGAGCGTATAAGGTCACGGCTCAAAGGTCTGAGTCTGCTCACGTGTTACTGTCACTGGCAACAGGGTATGACGCGGTGGGGTGGGGAGTGCTAGTGGCTGGCACTTTTTCATGCTGCTCCACCCAGGAGGAAGAGAAAGAATGGTAGAGCTAGCAAAGGAGATGGATCTTCCCAGCACACGCTTCGGGATCTGCTCTCTTTTTATTCCTACAGCACTTGAAATCATCAATGGGTCAATTCATCACTATTCTTACCCTCACAATTCAATCATTTTACAAACAGGCCTTAGGAAAACATAGCAGATTCAAGCTACTGCTGTGTGCCCAAAAGAGTTCTTGTTCTAGAATACAGCAGCAAAAAAATCTTTAAAAGGCATTTCCATTGTGAAGTTTAAAACTGAGAAAACAGAATTCTAAGTCATTACAGTGAGATAAAATATTTCCATGAACTTCATTTATGGTCTTTGAAGTCTACTTTAGATATGTACAAAATGGAGAGATAGTCTCAGGGCTTTGGTGAAAATATAACTCATTTTTTGTTTGTTTTAGTTCAGTTTTGTTTTGTTTTTCATTCAAAATATTTTATCATATCTAAACTTAATGAATGAGATATTACTGTTATCACTAAAGTTTATTTTAGGTACCATTTCACTCAAAAACTAAAATTTCCTAAGAATGGTTTTGTGATTTATATGTGTATGATTGATTAAACTGCAGTGTTTTTTTTAAAGTTTCAATAAAATATAGGATTGAAAATAAATCCAAAAACATCCAGTATGCAGTTGAAAACTCCTTTTTCCCTTAGTGACTATTTTAAAATAGCTTATTGTATTTATAATATAATAATTTAAGTATAAAATGCAATGTATTTTTTCTGAATAATTAACTGATACATTATGTGCAAATTTTCCAAATCAACAAAAATGTTCAAGTCGAAAATATATCGCTCACACAACAGACTAAATTAATAATTTAAAAAGTGATGATTAAACTATTTCATTTGTGTAGATAAATATTACTTCTTAAAATTATGCCTTGTATATTTGGTGGATGTATTTAGAATAATTTTCCATTTTTATTAATTGTACTATTTAAAGGTTTTCTCTTTTCTTTTTTAATGGACTTAGGAACTGAGCTAAGAAATTTGACTCATGAGAATTTGAATCCATATTATTTGCAACAATAATTTTGGTTGCTGTTACTGACCATGTTTATTTAAATTTAAATTATTAAATATTGAATCAAATGACTATGTTAGCACATAGCATGGGCACTATGGTAATGTAGGCATGATAATAAATGAGCATGATATAGTGCTGAAATTCTTCCTAGTGTTGTTACTGGTTTGGGAAATAGATGATACACCTGTCTTAAGTCCTTTTATAAGTTACTAGCATGGTTAATAATGGAAATCAAACTTAACTCTCCATTTCCTTGCTTGTCTGATTTTCATTTAGAACTTTATCATCATTTTTACAAACTTTTTTTCCCTCTGCATTCTCACTAAACAGACTGCAATTTCTTCCAGGGTCCCCATAGTCTCAATGTCGGACCTACTAAAACATTCATTGATGAATAATCTTCTGTTATGTGTGACTTGTATGGAAAATGCTCATTTATTTATGGGTAGCATAGTCTTGTGTCAAAAGAACATAAAATTGAAGCTATAGTTAATAACCTGCCACTTGGTATTATACCTGCATTTTTGCTCTTTTGAAGCTAAGGTTGTGTGAATACTTCCATTAAAAATTGATTTTCAGTGGTTTGTAACTTAACTGCAAATGATCTGTCCATGAGAGATGAAAACTGATATATGAGTGCATCCCTTAGGAGCCGACGTGTAATTAAATCTGCATGGCTGTTTTAAAGTTAAATAGCAGTAGGTTAAGGGTTCTATCAAAGAAGCCATGGGTTTAGGGGAACATTATAAATTAAATTTAGGTTGAGTTCCTTAGATTTTTAATTAGCAAACATTATTAATTTAAATTATAATTTTGATTTCATAGAAGTTATAGAAATATTCAGGTGCACAACATTTTTGCTTTTAAGAGTTTAAAGGTTCACCACTCACTCTGAAATAAACATCTGGCAATACTAAGAACACTCTGCAAAAAATCATTATTTTTTACTTTGTCGTTGATATTTAGTTTGTACCAATAGCACATCATTTTTATTTCAAAGTCGTTTAAGTAAATGATTTGAGTCACTCATTATAATTATTTTCTATTTAAAGAAATGATAGTGGATGCTGAAAGTTCAAAGAAAAATGATTCCATAGCTGTCTAAAGAAACTCACATTCTACTAGAAAAGAGTATAACATTACACTAGTTTAAATATGAAAAAGGAGACTCAGAAGGGTGGAGGTCATACTGGAGTTAGAGGTAATGGGCTTTAAATTTGTCCATAAAACAATGAATTTGGAAAAAAAGTAGCATGAGCAAAGACAGAGAAAAAGTAATGCAAACAGGCTTGAACAATCAAAGACATTCAACATCAAAGGAACAATCAATGCATAAGATGAATTATTTCATTGATTGATATTGGTATATTAGTTATGTCTTTTTTATTTAATTTTGGTATCTCATATGTATGTGGAATTTATCCATTTCTTCATTTCGCTGGAATATAAGTTTTCAAAAAAGTTTCTCATTATCATCTGCCTTTCGGCACTGTCCAATGTGACTTCAACATTTTGTTTCTAATTGCCTTGATGTGTTTTTTCTTCTTTTAGTTGAATAGAAGTTTATCAATCTTACCCATTCTTTCAAAGCATGAACTCTTTAATTAAATAGTCTTATGTATTTTAGTTTCAAATTCATTAATATCCACTCTAAATCTTATAATTTCTATTCTTCTATTATTTTTGGATTTAGGTTGTTCTTTTTAGCTAGGTCTTAAAGCTGCATCCTTAAATTATTTATCTCGGATTGCTCTGTCTTTAAATGTCATATGAATCGCTTAAATTTTCTTCTTAGTACTGTTTTTATTTATGTACCATAGATTCTAGTGGGCTTCCATTGTCTTTTAACTCTAAGAAGTTTTTTATTTCTTCTCTGATTTCTTACATAACTGACTGTTTGTTCAGTCATATATTATTTAATCTCTACATTTGTATAGTTTCAATATCTATTTATTTTTACTATTGACATCCAGTCTTACATGGCAATGATCTTAAAATATGCCAAGAATTGTTTCAATTTGTTCTTCAATAATCTGAAAGTGTGTAGAAAATTTTTTCTATTATTTTGTAGTTATTTAAGCATGCCTTATGACCTATTGTATGATCTAGTCAGGAAAAAGTCCCCTGTGCTGCTGAGAATTGTGTGTATTCTATCAATGTTGGATGAAATTCTGTGGATATGAGTTAAATCCAAGTGCTTGATATCGTGGTTTAGATCTAAAAAATTCTTTGTCAATTTTTAGTCCAGTTTACCTGTCTTTGTGTGGTAGTAGGATATTAAAGTCCCTTACTCTAGTTGCATTAAGGCTTAGATGACCCTTAAAGTCCAGTATTTGTTTTTTGCAAGATTGTGTTCCTAAATATAGGGTGCATGAATTTTGGCAATTACGACTTCATTCTGTTGAATTGTGTATTTTAGTAATGTATAGTGTCTGTCTTTGTCTCTTCTGATTTATTTTTGCTTGATATGTAGCCTGTTTGGAAATAATACGGTTACTTTTGCTTGTTTTCTGGCTCCGGCTGTATGAAATTTTAATTTCTATCCCTTTACTTGCAATCTCTGTGTTTCTGTATTGTTAAAAGGCATCTCTTAAATAAAATAAATTATTTATTCATTTTTAGATTTTGATGCGATTTGCAAGTCATTTTGCTTATTTGTTTTGATAGAAGAGATAAGACTGTCAAAATTAAGAGATACTGTTGTGAGGTATTTTCTATATGCTGCCACACAAACTTGTTATTTCAGTGTGGATTAATTGTTCTTCATTTTTGTCATATCATTTCCTTTTTGTTTCCCTTTTATTAGAATTTTTGATGCTGTTAGTATCACTGCTCTAAGATTTTTTTTCTTCAATACTGGTCTGATGATCATATACTTCTTTAGATTTTGTTTGTCATGGAAATTTTCTACTTCTCTCTAAATTTTGAAGGATAGTTTTTCACATATAACAGATTGAATCACATGCTGGAGCATTCCTGTATCCTCAGCACTAGAGAGGCTGAGACAGGAGCTTTTCCATTAGTTCAAGACCAGCTCCAGCTAGAGTGAGTTCAGGACCAGCCTGGACTACAGAGTGAGATCCTTTCTCAAACAAACAAACAGACAAACTAACCACACACACGCACGCGCACACACACACACACACACACACACACACACACACACACACGCACACATAAATATGTATATACCTGTGTGCATGTGGGTTTTTTGTTCAGATATTTCTTTCTGGTGCCTGAGTCATGAAAAGAGGTTCTGATATCTCCACTTTTCTCTAGTTGTTAGGTGTTCATTTGGATATTTTGAATCTCTGATTCCAAACAAATTTTAAGAATTGTTTCCCTCATTATGAGAAGAGCACTGTTGTTATTTTAGTTGACTTTAAATTTTTAAAATCATTAACATTCATGTTTTTAATATTCAAATCCTCATGGTAGATATCACATAGCTAGTAAATCACATACTTGGCAGAGCCTCTGTTTTCTGTATCCATTTACACTATCAGTAGCTCTCTAAACATATCACAAATAAAAGATCAAAAATCTCACACTTTTCATTATACTCTAAAGCTCATTTTTGTTTTGTTGTTTCCTCCTCCTCCTCCTCCTCCTCCTCCTTCTCCTCCTCCTCCTCCTTCTTCTTCTTCATTTTTTTTTTGGCACTCTACATTGCAGGCTGGTCCTGAACTCACACTATGTAGCCCAAGTTGGCTTTGAACTCACACAGTCCTGCCTCAGCATCTCAATTGATTGGATTACACCCATGCACCATTACCTCTGGCTTAATTCGTGATTGGAGTCAAACCCAGGGCCTTGTGCATTCTAAGAACTTTGACCACTAAGTGTGTCCCCAGTCCTGAGATTGCTAATATTTCCATGGGTTGAAAACATTTCTTTAAAAGTGAGGCTTTTAAGGGGGAAAAAAAAAACACAAGTAGATTGTGAGCAATTTAATTGGCTTGCTTTATCTGTAATTTAGCTGTTTTTATTGTTATTATCCTAATTTTCAGTTTAATGTACCTATTATAACTTATGTATGGCCTGTAGTATTGTCATTATTTGGGACATTTGAGTATTAGTGCAACATGCATTTTTAGAATGTTTTCTGTATAATTTTGGCATTTTTTCCTTTGAATTCTTTGCCCACTTGTTTTGGTCATTTGGCAACATGGTCTCAAAGTATCTCCTCTTTTTACCATTTTACCTCCCAGCTTTCTGTTTTATTTAGAAATCAAAGCAAAACAAAAATCATTTATTCACACTCTGCAGATGTTCTTAAGCTGCATCACCCAGTTGTTCTAAAAAATAAAATATTCTAGAAAAAATTAAAAGTGTTTTTAACTCTATCCAAGAATAAAAAAAAATACCTATTTTTTTTTCCTTTTTTTATCCTAAAAGACTTTGTCTCTTCATCTTTTTTGCACTGTATTACTGCTCTCATCATTTTCATATTGGACCAAATTTGATACGGTTAAACTGTTTTGAACTGGTAAAGAATGTTTTGCTTTGGAGTAATTCCTAAATTTTACCCTACATTGATATACCTTCCAAAAAAAAAAAAAATAGGTAATAGTACTTGACTAACTTGCATGGCCAGAAGGCTTCTTTGACTTTACTAAGCTTCTTGTGACACATGAATGCAAAAAGAAATTGAAATCCAGGACATTATTACTGTTGTTATGTAGAAAAATGATATTAAAATACAAATGTATCTTTATGCTTCCCCTGGGCAATTGTCCTTTATGTTTCCACTTTATTCATTTTTTCCTGTGTAAGACTGTCATGAATATAAATTTCATAGGAGATCAAAGGCTACCAAGCACAATGTGAGTGCTAGAAACACCCCCTGTAAGGCAAGAATTAGTTAAGCTTCTGGCTCTTCTCCTCCTAAATTTATATAAAGGTCTATTCCTTCGCTAAGTACATTTTATTTTCATGGGAGTGTGTCTTACTTCGCATATATATAACAACATGGAGTTTCTGAACGTGTTAGAAAAATAAAATATGTTAGCTTAAAATCTAATTTTTCACATGAATTACTTGCTTTAGTAGATCGGATAATGCCTTCCTAAATCATGCATGACAGAATTTTATTTTCTCTTTTCAGCCATTTACAATAAATGTTTTGTCTTGTAATAGTTTTAATGTCAGTCTTTCTATGTTTAAAATGCACTTCTAAAATACAACAGTGTGTGGAAAATTTATAGATGTGCCTATTTTTAGGTGACACTTTGAGTCACATTTTCCAGAGATTTGTCCATGATCTTTTGCTACTTCTCTGTTTTTGTTTGTTTATTTAATTGACTTCTCTTTTTTCGGAGAAATGGTTCCTGATTATTTGGAAAAACTGATATGGTTTTGTATAAAATCAGTTACAGTGGATTTTTGGATAGAGCAACAATCTCTCATGAGATTTTAGAAATGAAGTGTTAACAGTTCTATCTAGGTTAAAAGCATGTATACATATTAAGTGGGAAAGGAATCTAAAAACATGTGAGAAATCAAAGGTATGATAGTTACAGACACTACAATTTTATAAAAAAAGTATTTTTGAGTGATGCAATTTTAATAAAGTTAGGGAAATCAAAATAATGATACATATGATAAAGTATTACAAAGTGGTTTGCTTGTGTGTGTTGAGTACATGCTGTGCTGCAGAGGTGCCCCACTGAGTCCTCTCCTCATGTTTGACCTTAATTAATTTGTGTTCAAAAGTACATGCATTAAGCTAGATGTGGTTGCATAAACCTATAATTCTAGCTCTGCAAGAGTCTAAGACAAGAGTATTGTAAATTCATCCCAGCTTGGATACTGTACTGAGTTCTTGAGACCCTATCTCAAAAAAGAGAGGAAAGGAAGACAGAAAAAAGAAAGAAAGAAAGAAATATTCAGGGATCTAGTTCACATAAAAGTACCTTGGCCTTGGACCACCGCCAGGAACACACATTGCTTCTGTGTTGCCTGTTCTAAATTTACACAAACATATAACTCTCCCATGATCGCTATTACGGTATGGGTAAATATTTATAATAGACACACTGTAGGCATGAAAGGTAGTAACAGTTTGCTAGGCTTTAAGTGTCCTCCCCAAAAGTCGTATTGATGAATAACTGTAGCAGCAGTGGTATTGGAAAGTGGGCCACTTCCAAGATGATGGGGTCTAGAGCTGCATCTTCATGAACGATAAATGCTAGTATTTCGGAAGAGTTGGTTGTCAGAGTAAAGACTTTGTGTGAAAGTCTCTCTCAGCCTCTGTCTTTCCCCTCAGGCTCTCATGCTTTCTTACCCTTGTCTTTTGCTGAGGATCTAACTAGATAATGAGCAAGTGATGTGACCGTGACCTTGAAATTTATATTCCAATGAACTGTGGGGGGGGGGGGGGGGAGTGATTTCTGAATTGCCTAATCTGTGGAATTTTGTTTTAGCAACAGTGAACAAAGGGTGCATTCTTAAGGCTGCCCTTTTTAAATTCTCTCCTAGGCAATTCCAACTAATAGAATTGATATGCCATTTTTAATGTATGTACATATGTATGTATATATTTATGTATGTATTATGTATTTATTGAAGTAGGCTGGTCAGGAAAGATAATCAGGGCTAAGACAGGGTGTTCCAGCACCCATGGAGAAGAAGTGGAATCAAGGTAGAGTCAAGGTCCCAGTCAAGGCCCTGGCCCCTCCAGAAACAAAAAGGAGAAGCAGCTAAGACAGGCATTTTATTCCCCCTCCCAGTTTCTTCTAGACTCCCTAAGCTAATTAGTGGACTTGCATCATTATACAACTCCCAGCATAGGAGGCCTTCTCGAAACCACCTGAACAAAAGCTTTATAAAGGGCTAGAGTCACTCATTCTTGTGGAATCATTACTAGACACTCCTCTCAAACTCTTTACAAGAGCTTTGCTTTCTCAATAAACACCTTCTTGCTTTAAATATTCTGTGTAAATTCAGACTGATTATTTTTGTTTGTTTGTTTTGTTTTATTTTGCTTTGTTTTTGAGATAGGGTTTCACTAGTGCTGGGATTACAGGAGTGCACCACCATGCCCTCTTAGAACTCCAGCACTTGGTACTTATACTTAGCGTTTGACTTGGTGCTTCCAAAGCAAGAGCATTAACAACTGAACTATTCCTCCAGTCCCCAACAGATTATTCTTAATCATATCGAGAGTTCCTGAACCTGGACACCAAGAAACACAAGCGGTAACATTTTGGGCCAGAATAATCCAGGATTTGCAATACAGTCACTGTGGAGCCCAGGCTAGCCATGGACTGACAGCCTTCCTCCTGCCAGAGCCTCTCTGGTGCTGGGATTAAGGTGTGCGCCAACATGCCAAGCTTTATGTGGTGCTAGGGAACTGAACTCACATTCTTGCGTTTAAAAGGCAAGTGCTTTAACTGCTGTGACATGCCTCCATTCCTGATAGTATTCTCATTTTCTATTATAAAAATTCAAAATAGCAATATTACTTCAAAGTTATAGAATACCAACTCAAAGCCATAAACCTAAAAGTACATACAGGTGTCCCAGGTTTAGATTTTAAAGTAAAAAGTATAGCACATATATATTACATGTTTGGTTTTAAAGGAAGCACTTTTATTATCTCTATTGGAATTAGCAAATTTATTATATATACTTTCTTATTACAGTTTCAAATACCGAATTTATGTAAGTTATTGCATTTAGTTGATAGTCTGAGATCCATTTTGTTTTAGAATTAAACAACCCATTGAATAATAATAATAATAATAATTAATAATAATAATAATGCTATTTCCTCTGGAATCCTTCTGACATGAAATATCTCTGTGGAGTCACATTGAGCAGAGAGGAATTACATACAATTTGTCAAAAAGATGAAACTTCATGTATTTTTTCTTTTCCATGCTTATTTTGTATTTTTCTATGTCCTACACTGTTGACTTCTCTCTGAATATTTTAGCAGTCCTCTTTCTTTCTTGTTAGAAAAGATACACTTTATATTCCAGGTAGCCATTGACCTCAAGAAAATTATCTGGCCCCAAGAGTAAACAGTGTTAAACCTAAAGCAAAAGAGGTAAGTGACGGAGAGCCATAACGTGTGAAAATGAGGCATGAAATATAAGTGATCAATGAATCACGAGGGACACCTGCTAGGGCTTTCTGGGAAGGGGATACAGGAGATTGTGTTTGAGGAGACTTTCCATGGGTGGTCAGAATTTTTCAGACTAAAAGGAAAAATTTTCACTTCAAAATGCAGAGAACAGAAGGACAGAATGATTTAAGAAGGAAAACAGAAAAAATGAAAAGAATAGCAAAGAAGAAAAAAGAAAACTCATAAACTGGTACTTTATGATACTTAATGTTGCAAAGCTGCTCAGTTAATCTTGGCATCGCAAGCATTGTGTTATGTAACAAAACGTAACAGCCACATTATTTAGGTCACTTAGGATTTGTAGCTTTGGTAGCTGCAACCAAAAGCATCCTGCATTTTTCAGGTACCATGACAGGTAACTACAAATATAATATTCCTTCGTTTAGGAAATTTTTTGCATTGCATTTTTATAATAAAATAGTATCTACCTTGCAGCCACATGCTGGTTAATAAAGATAAAAATGGTTCAAAACATCTCTCATCTATTAATTATAGGAAAAAAAGGAAGAAGAAAGAAAGACAGAAAGATCAGCCTTCTCCAAAATGGTTTTCCAATTTTGCTTAAGTAAATTGAAGGACTCTCTTATCCTCATAAAAGAAGTGTCATGAAAATAACAACAGTGAATACTGTTGTTGCATCAGTAGTCCATAGGTGGAAAGGAAATCCTACCACATACACTTGCTTCCATCATCAGAGTGACTCCCACATCAGAATTTGCATTTCTGTTTACATTTTCCTTGCATCATAATTGGTAGTTTGTCACTATTTCTTTACTTGCTTGGAAGCATTCTTTTTTCTGAATACATTCTGTGGGTAGAGAAGCATCCTGCCTCATCAAGCCTGTCAATTTCATTTCTTTTAGTCCCTGTTGTAAGCTCCCCTCTCCCTGCTTTTACTTACTTAAGACACGCCACTCACTCAGCAGATCCCCTGACAGATACTTGACAGAGCTGGAAATTTATTCACAGAAAAGAAAAGAGCATTTTTGTTCTGACGTTTTATTTTTATCTCTGTGTGTCATCTTTGTTTGACAGATTATAAAGCCATATTCATATTAAAAGCATCTTTAAATAAAGAACAATTTGCCGCATCAATATTGTCTTCCCGCCTCTTTTATTTCTGTGGCCTTAGAAGGCTTAGTAGAATAGCATTTCTCACACGTGGTGACAGTAAGCCAGGACATGGTGACGAGACACCTCTCCTCGCTGTTTTCATTGTTGTTTCTGGATTGTTCCATGTGAATAGCAAGAACATCACATTTTCCTATATCAGCAAGATGAATAGATTGCCACATATTCCGCTAGTCCTCTTCTGATATCTTCAAAGACATTATAACTTGGGCAATAGGAAATTAAATAGTCAGGTTTGATAACTTAGGAAGCACAGTCAAGAAAAAGTATGCATTTTATTTTGTTGACCGACTGAAGATCTTATGTATAAATGACAGTCACACTTTTTTTTGTTTCACTTAAATGAGAAATGGGCTTCTGTTAGTTAAAGTACTTAGGCTTCATTTATTCCTTTTCCACAGTTTAAGTATTGGAATCCAATAATTTTGCAAAGGGATATTTGAAAAATGCATAACACCTCTAAGTAAAACATATGTATATGTAATGGAACAATCAAAGACTAGCAACATTCCAAAGGAATTCGTCAGCTGAATGTTAAAAATGAAGCAGAAAGCCATGATTACTGAGCTCCTGTCCAGTCAACGGCCACAGCAACTCCTCCACTCTACTCATGAACAAGCCATTATTTCTGAACATAAGTGGAATAAATAATATGAATATTTTTCAGATGCCACACCTGACAGTGTACCCCACTGTCTTGTTATTTCTAAGAGTAGTTGTGTTCAAATGAATTTTAGGAGCTAACATATCACCACTGCGAAGCTCACATAACTGTTTCGGGGTATCTTAGAGGTAGGAAATATCGATCGAGTAACTAAGGTGAATGGGTGAATATTGTAACTTCTAGAGGTGGGTCATTAATATTTATGATGCATCTTAGAATAATAAGCCATGAATAAAACCTTTCATGCAAGTATTACCTCCTGCACATTCTTAGTTGTACTGTTGTAAACTATAACATGTGTTCAGATTCAAGAGTTTTTCAAATTTCAGATGAACACTTTATGTCACTTTTTGTGGATTTTGGTGAATAAACTCTAAAGAAAATAAAACACTTTAAGATAAAGCAATTTAAAGAAACAAAGGTGCCTAGAAATCAACAAAAAAGACTACTTACTGGAGGCCGTTTTATTATAACCTGCATAAATGTTAGTAGAACCAAATGTTTTACTTGACATGTAAATACAAGCGTCTGTTGAAATATAATTGGTAGTTAGTAAATAATTAAAGTAAATAGCCACATGGATGAAAATTCAGTATTAATATTTGGAAAGGCCAAAAACAGCCAATGCTCAAGGTAAATTCTAAATTACATTTTCATCTTATAAACTTGTAATGGTGCATTCTTCTTAAATCTAAATAAATATTAGCTTTTATGTCCAATTAGTTCTTGCAGTAGCAAGAAAATGCACACTCTTAAAAATAGTTATTACCTTTGATAGTTTAAGATAAAGTTTAAAATCACTGTTCCAATAACTACTTATTCATATTTTGCACACTTAACCCACTTTTAAGAATATTTTAAAACAAAAACCCAAGCAAATAACATACATAATTATTTGAATCTTATCCTTTGAATATATAGAGAGGAATTAAGTTCTGTCATCAAAGAGCCCACATGAAAACACTAACATGACAAGGAAACCACAGTATTAATACAAAATGTTCTAGCTGGGTTACAGTAAGAGAATTTTCATTGTTGTCTTCAGTTGAATGTTTTTTTAGTTATTACCTGACAGATGTAACTCTGGGCCAAAAGAATGTCAGAAGAGTTTTTCTGACCTCATGAAGTCATTATCTATACAGTTGTGTGTATGTGTGCGTGTGTGTGTGTGTGTGTGTGTGTGTGCATGTGATTTACACTTAGGTCAAAGCCATCAAACTGAGATACATCCTAAGCCCAGTTTTTATCTTGGACTTTTTTGCCTTTTGAATCAGAGTCCTTACTAAGACACTAAGGTGCCCAGATTGAGCTGATATTTGTTATCCTTCAGCCTCAGCCTCCCACAGGGCTGGGATTACAAGCCCTCACCACTTGGCTGCACCACTGGGGTTAGTAAATTATTATGTAGGGGCTCATTGGGCAACATATTTCATGCACAAGGCTCAAAATCATTCATGATGGAAAAAGTACAAAGTACCGGAGCAATACTTCTTTTGAAAAGTCTGTGTATAAAACTTCACTGATTCAGAGTAGACCACTGAGATGCATGGGGAATACGATTTTCTCAGAAAAATCTCACTAGAAAACTTTAGTTCCCTCAGCATCGCTCTTCATTGGACGTTTCCTACTACTTAGAGCCTCTTCCACCTCAATTTAGATAATTTCATCTGAGTGAACATTTCTATAGAGACCTGGCTTAGAGGAGCTTCCTTTCCTGTAATCAACTTGGTTTTAATTTTCTTGGCCCATCCATTGATCAGGACCATAGTATGACAATTTTTCTTTAGTGTTTCTACAGAAGGCTTCCTCAGAAAGCTACTCTGAATAATTTGAGAAATACTTTTTAAATTAATGAATGATTCCCTAGAGAAAAAAAAAATGTTGCTTAATAAAGGAGTTGGTTGATCCGTGTGTGATAACATTATTTAAGTTTTTTTACAGAGTATTATCTATTATAAAATGAGAATAATGCAGAATATCAGTAAGAAAATATTCAATGCATTTATTTTTTCCATTTAGTTTTCTCTATATACAGTTTTTATAGTTCTAGTTATAAAACGTAAATTGATAATCTTTCATTAAGCATATCATTTCCCATGATATTACATATTTCTGTATGTGCCCTTTAAAATGATTTTCATTGAATTTTCATTATGTGTTCTATATATTTTTTTTCTAGCCAGAGGACATACAGAAATGTATCCACATTTTTATGATCAAAACTGATTTTTATTTATTTTTCTTATATTTTCTGTTACATGTACTACTAGAAAATCTACTTATTTCAATTATTTTCTCTTGGTTTTATCATAATTTCCTTTAAAATATTTGATTACTAAACATACGCAAAACATAGTTATGTGGTGTCATAATATCCAACCTTATTAATATAAACAGAATGTGTTTGCCTTTTCCTATTACAATGAATTATATAGTCTATTGCTATTTTGAAAACAAAGTTTAACATAATGTATTCTCACTGTAAGTGAATGTATGTAAAACTACTTTTGCTTTGTGTATAACGATTATGGAACTTATTTTACTAAACATTTTCATATTTCATTTGATTTTTATGGACTTTGTGGGTATAACAAACACATAATATGCAAATAATATTAAATTTCCTTTCCATTTTACTCTGTATTCCCCTGCATTTAAAGCAAAAGCCACTAACTTGCATGCACCATTAGACTACTCTAAATATTATTCCCACACTTTGTGGCCATTTATTTTGAGAATGATTTTATTGAGAAATGAATTTGCTACTTTACGCCTGTAGTGTGTTATACCTACACAAATCAGAGAGTTATTCACCAGAACACTGCTGTGTGTATGTTTATGTGTATTATGTGTGTCTCATACACACACAAACATACACACGCAAAACACACATGCACACACACACATATCCCCCTTCATTACTGGTGGGTTAGAAACCCGTGCCAATCTGGCAAATTGATGGGCTCAGATACAGGTAAGAAATACTGCTGTTTCTTTATCCTAGGAACTTGACGATTGAACTAAATTTACATAAGGCTAGAAAGGAAGAGACTTGCTTTATAAGAGGCTGTTAGAAACTCTGTTAGCAGGCATTCCTAGGTCTCATCATCAGAACACTTGTTTTTAAATGTGTGACTTTTCCACTTTAGAAATATGTTTATTTCCTTTTATTTGCTTGTGTGCATTTAATTCAGACTTAGATTATGTAGGCAGCAAGTGTGTAGATGCATGTAGATGCATTTTAATTGTACAATTGTGCATACTTTCATTTAATAAGTTATTCAGCAATGTAATTTTAACATCATATTAGTAAGAACACATTATTAGGGATACAGACGTGTTATTCTGTATATAACTGTTATAACTGTTTCCTAATAAGAAACATTTAGAACATTTTAAATTGCACTATGTTTTGCACGTACAATGAGTTTAATATTAAAAATAGAAATTAATATAACAAACTTGAAGAACTTTTTACTAGCTGATTTTGATGGTTTAAGAGAAAGAATATTTATTTTTAAGTGAGTTAGATTTTTATCATAAACATGAAGAGTAATATTTAATTCTAGATATAATACTTTCTATCTCTGAATTTCAGCTAAAGTTGAATAAGATGTTGGAAGAAACTTGAGAACATCATGCTTAGTGAGGTGAGTCAGAAGCAGAAGGTGAAACATCGAATGGTCTCTCTGATATGAGAGTCCCAGATCTCAACTCTTATGGAACTTAAAACGAAAAAACAAAATGAAGCAGGGGGGTAGGGCAGGGAGGGTGGGAGGGGTGGGTAGGGAGAGGGACAAAAGAAGAGAGGGAAATCTGTGTCACCTTGACAAGATACACAGGTACACAAAATGCTAAACTTCATTGTAAACCTTAAATTTTGCACTTATACATATCAATACAATGGGGGAAAATAGAGAAAAAGTTGAATAAGATGAGAAGAGGAGGAAATTTTTTTATACTTTTAAATTTTCTTCTTTATCAGTTTACTTACACTATCAAATCCATTCCAGGATTTCACAACAGATATTTGCAAAACGTGTTCTAATTTGTTCCTTTTCCATATTATAAAACATGTTAAGATGTTTTTGAAAACATATCAATGCAGCGTTTCCATCAGTTTAAAGGCAATAAAAATGCTAGTTTGATTATTCCAGTTATTATAGAGCTCTTTTATATGTGGCTCTATGCATTTCCAACAAGTCATATCATGTTTAAAGTGTTTTTAATTAAGTATATTTCTAGAAATACTCTGGGAATTTTAAATTATAAGGTGTTTTCAACAACATTAAGTGTTTTATGCACAGTAAAAATATTCTGAAGTGAGTTTTTAGCAAAAAGAATAGAACAATAGATACCACTGAGTAAATCATAAGCTGTCTTCAATCAGTGCCTCAGGCTATAGAGATGTTTGAAAGACTTTTATTTTAAAATTATTTTCATAAATTTTGTGCTTAGATTTTATAGTTAGCCTCCATATACTCACCCATATGCTTCTACAATTAATCTAATATCTCTATGTATAGAAATGAAGAAGTATTATTTTTAAGGAATATTTTAAGAGTATTGTTTTTTATCTGTTTGGTGGTTCTGCCTCAGGAGTGCTTGGGAAAGTATCAATTCTTATACTAAAAGTGTATTCTCATTACAAAATGTTTTTATTTTCCAGCATGCTAATGATACTGAGAGATAGCATGCAAAAATAAAATGAACAATTCTTTTCCAGAATAGATGAGTGTCAAGGCTTCCTAATAACAAGTGTTCTTCCAGTGACTCTTGTGTGGTTGTTTACTGAACAAGTATTTTCTGATCAATTTCAATCTCTATATTGGTTATATTTCTCAATCTGAAATAAAATTTGTCTTTGACCAAACCAAATTTTGAAGAAAACTGGAATCCCACCACCACTATTCTGAGTATGTGTATGAAGGTTTGACAGGAGATTAATACTGCCAATCAACTTTCCAATTAAGAAATAGAACAACGTGGAAGAAAAAGTTACATACATTTATTATTTCTTCAATGTTTTAAATGTGGGTTCTTTTAATGGAGGATGTGAAACAAAAAGAAAAATAAAGAGGAAAACATTCTTCCTGTTCCCCCAATACGTCAAATCTTTGAACTGCAGCTGTCAGTTGAAATCCATGTATTTATTTTTGAGTTTTATTAATTATATCAGTCAGAAGTATCCATCTTTTCTATTTTACAAAAGTTTTGAAGTAGGTCAATTTACTTATCAGATGAAATATTACCTGATTAAGACAAAGATAATGTCCACGGACTGAAGTGCCAGGAAAGAGCATTACTGTAATGATAATTTGGAAAATGATGTCTTGTTATTTACTTTAAATATAAAGTAATTGTAGATAGAAGAGTCAGGATGCCACAGAGCAAGAAATGTTTTCGGATAGGAGGACAGTCCATAATGGAAAGTAGACTTGGGGCTAGAGAAATAGCTCCTCGGTTAAAGCACTTGCCAGCAAGCGCTAAGAGCCTCAGTTCTATTCACCAGGAGTGCAGAAACTGAGAGTGGTGGCACACGAGTGTCATCCCAGAACTCAGGAGGCTGAGGCAGTAGGACAGCCATGAGTCCAAGGCTAGCCTGGGTTACATAGTGAGGTCAGGACAAGCCTGGACTACAGAACGAGACCCACTCTCTATATAAAAATAAATTTTGCTTTTGAATTGCTTGTGGTTAAAAATCTGGAAAATTCATTCATCATTCAGAGCCTGTAGTATTCCGTAGTAGACTACTTAGGGTAAATATTCACAGTTTCCACATAAATTCAAGACCCTAAAATAGATTTTGTCAGCTTGGCCCCTAGAAATTAATTAATTAATGTCCCCTGTCGCTTCACTATTATCCTCTAATATTTGTTATTAAATTTGGAGTATGTTAGAATTTTTGTTTTTTTTCAAGATGGAGAGTTGGGAAACATATGTGTTGTATATGTAGTTTCCAAATTTGACAATTCATATTACTTCTTTGAGTTTCAATATATTTGAGAAATTCAAAAATATTTGAAGAAAACACTTAAATTGACTGAAATCATAATGTCTCGTGTCACTTACAGATTTCAATCACCTAAGCTAAAATTTCTTTAAACCCACTTTATTTGTATTAAAATCATCTTAATTTTCAGGTTAATATTATTTACGCTTTTGGTAAAATAAAAACAGTGCCTAAGAAGTTCTATTAAAGTAGGTGTTGTGAAAATGTTTAAATACCGAAAGGTTTTAATTAACAAAAAGTGGTACTTTAATGCTTTTTTACATTTTATATAACACATATAGACATGATTTGATTCATAGTGACCTAAATTGGACAGGTTTACAAGTGATTAAATAATGCCTTAGTCTTACTTTTTTCCCTGAAATATGTAGTAGGAAGCATTTTGAGTCAAAACCCACATTTATATAAAAGGGCCTATGAGGCATCTGCTTTATGTGGCATTGACCTAAACCTTTTAAAATGCATAGAATATTGCGAAGTAGAGGGGTACATGCTTTCCTTATACTACATGTAATTTTTGGATTATAAAACTTAAAAGAAGTTACATAAAGACATTTCAGGGGTCAAATGTCTGAAAAATGCTGATATTTTTGTTACCATAATGGACATGAAAACTTTAGTATTTCTTGATATTCCAGTTCATCACCTATGATTATGTACTCAGCAGTGGAATTGTATGGCCATATGGTAGTTCTCTTTGAAATTTTTGAATAATGCCTATCAATGCTTATTTGAAACATGAAATCTTATCACAAGGAAACTTAATGGTATATTTGTGAGTTTAAAAACCATAGATGGTAAAATGACAAACTCGTGAGTATAAGAGAGAATAAGAATGCAATGATGTAGACTGTGGTTTAAATTATTCTGAAAAGTAAAGGAGATTGGTTGTATTATTTATGGTCATAATGTGTAGGCTGCCTCCATTGCTGGTTTATTTGTAAGTCTCTCCACCAAAAATTGTGAAACCAAATAACTACTGATTCTGAGAAGTCATTGGTATCATTGAGTGTTTGTATTACTTGATCATGTCTTCTGTTCACTTTGTTCGTGTTTAAACAATTTAGATAGCATGTACTTGAACATTTTGTGTTTCAACAGCCATTGATTTGGTTGTACTTACAAAGACTGAATTCTAGTAAAAATTACTGTGTGATTTTATTAAAAGCCTCATTTTAATTTATCTGTTCATATTTATATTTATTTGTAAAATATGTAGAAGATGACAAGACAGAAATTATTTCTATGCTTGATTATAATATCTCAGATGTAGTATATATTTATAGGCATACTCTATTTTTTCCTTGAGGTACCAGCATATGAAAAGTACTTTCTTTTTTCAAATATTTTCTCACTTATGTCTCAGAATTTTACTCACTAACAACTATGCTGCAGTATCTGTTGGCGGACTATTAAAAAGAAGTCATAATACAGAACTCCCCGGAAACTCTTCCTAAGTATCTGTACTCAGTACTCTTCATTCATGTGTTGAGAACTGAAAGTATGTGTCCTCTGCAGTTATGGCTTGTGTGTGTCACAACATTATTATTCAGAGGCTTTTCTGTTACTGTCTTTCCACATGTCACATGTCTTTAAATATAAGTATATGCATGTTATACAGTTAGAACTCAACAAAAAATATTATTTCCCTCTTTATATAATTGTTGTCTAGTGTAACATTTACAGTACAGTTAGTGTGCTGTTGATTAGTCAATCGTTTTTTATTTAAGTTAACAAATCTCAAAACATCTATTTTACTTACTGATTTTAATATATTAAATATTTGCCTGGTATATCTGAAATGGTGAAATAATTCATTTTTATGTAAGTCTAGTATGATGAACTTTTATGTGGAGAAAAGCATTATTTGTTATATATTTATGTGAGGTTCTAAAAATCATATTCGTAGTTTTTGATGTTTTAATGACAGCTTGAATCTGTGTACTGCTTGATTCATGTACAAATGCATGGCTTTTTAAATGCCATGAGTCAAATTTTTCATAAAATGTTTCCATACTTCTAAACATAAAATAATTAAATGATTTTATCAATTAACTATTAATCACATTGCCTAGATTGAAGAGCATTGTCTGTGTTCTAAAATTCAATGAGAGAGTATAATTTTATACAGACTGTTCCAGAAATTTTGGATTCAGATTATAAAGGACATTATAATAATAATGTAGCTGGTAAAGAATAAGATAAATTCCTTAAATTTAAAACAAAATTTTCCTTCCTTGTTCAACAACACAAATTTAATGCCAAAGAATTCCATTGCTAGGCCACATGCTATGTGGGTAAACCTGCTTAATCATGTTGCTTCTTATTTGGGTGACATAAAAATTATATAATAAAATTTATTTTCTCAGTTAAAAATGACTCTTAACTGAGGTGTATATATAAAAAGGTGAGTGTATGTAAGTTTGAGTGCATGTGTGTGTGCAAGCTTGTGCATGTTTGTGTGTGTTTGTGTGTGTGTGTGTGAAAACCAAGTACAAGACAGTAAACCTAAGCATCACACCGATGACATCCCATATTCTAGCAAATTTGGTAACCCTAATCTACATCTGTTTTTCAAAGACAAATCTGGAATTTGACCTTTGAAAGAAGATAGCCAATATTTGTCAGATCTCTATAACTATATCTATATCAAACCTCGACTATCACTGTGTCTTATATATATTTCAAAGGAATGATATTGGTAGCATCTAAGCGGTTGAGTTTCCATTATTAAGTTAGAGGAATTATACTTTATAATTCCAATTCTATCGATGTGAACCATATGATCTCGATGTCCCATATTTGAGGTTTGGTTTCCCATATGGGTAGTATTGCCACAGATTTACAATGATAACTAAATGAAATAGTTGAAATGAACACCTTAAAATTATAAAGTCATTAATTAAATAATAATGTGCTAAAGTATTATTTCATGTTCTCCAATATAGAGATAACAAGCTCTTGGAATTTTTAGGAGAATCTTAACCTTGATCATTATTCTTATCATGATCAATATTTTGTTTGCATTTAACTGATCTATTTGTTGACATAACTCCTTCGGTTTGATATTTTGATGTTTGATATTGTAAAATATTCATTTTAAATTAGTGTTGAATTGTTAGATTTTTTATAAACATTCCTTTCTCATCATTAATCATTAATATTTAACACATTCCACCTAGTCTAATTAAGATAATTTCACATAATTTCAGGTGTAGAATGACTCAAGTTAATTCTAAGTTACTTTACTCACAACATATCAAAAAGAAACCTAAAATAATGTCATATTTTATTTTAATGACATACTGTAAGAAAATATGCATTTTATATTATGATTTATTAATTGTTATTTTAGTTTTCTGATGGGTAAGAAATTGCATCAAACATTTTATGTATCATAAAATGAATACTGAGTAATTTCCATTGAATTTTAATGAGTCAGCCTTGTACATTTTTTTTTTCGAGGCTTAAGAATACACTTCTTTTCCCACAAATAAGATCTGCATCTTATCTGTCAATTAAAACATCAGAAAATTAGATCATAACAAAATGCTTTAATACAATTTTCTGGTGTTCCCTTCAAATTCTGCTATTTAGGAGGAATCGATTAAGGAATAACAATGTTAATCATTTTTTCTGAAAGTATGATTTCCCAGACCATTAAATAAAAAAAAAAAAGAAAAGAAAAAGAAAAAAGAAGGAGCAACTTGGTTGATGCAATGCTGGCAAAAAAGAACACTAAGTGCAGATGATTTCTTGATTGCATTTCAGAATAACAATGTTTATTTAAGTTAATGGACTAAAAGTACTTTAGGAGTTTTTCAAGGTTTTCGGTTAAACAGACCATCATCTCAAAAGGAAACAATACGTAAAGTAACTTAATTAAAAAATGTCAAATCATAAGCGCAAGCACTCACAAAGCGCCATTATGAGCTTTCAATAGCACTGAGATCTGCTCAGGTTAACCTGCCAACTGTCCTATTTGCAAGTAAAATTTGCCCTCTTTCCTAATCAACTGCTCTAGAGCTGATTATTTTCCATTTACTTAATGCTATCTGCCAGGCCTCCCAAATGTTTCAGTCCTTATTTTAGGACCATCTCAGACTCATTAGCCTTTTGCCTGACAGTGCCAATGTGACTGTCTGACAGTCTGGGATTCGAAGGTGGCATGCCATTGAGCATCAAGATCTTTCCAGGAAAAGATACTTCAAAATATTAAAATGTGAATTTATTCTTAAATGATGCTTATTTATGCACCAAGGCAACAAAGCCAAATATTCTCTAATATGGGCTATATGGCAAAATATTTTCCCAAGTGCAAAGATAATATTTCTACTTCATAATCATGGAAAAAAATCCTTCTTAAATTTTTTCATGAATTTACATCCTATATGTAATAAACTACTGTCTGAATATATTTAGCTAAATGTGAAACTATCATTTTGGTCCGCAAATGATAAAAAGTAGCTTTTTTGTACAATTCACTCTGAAATAATGAATAATAGGTACTGTCATTTTGGCAATACATTTTTACATTTATAGAAAAAATTAGATTCACAAAGTTGAGCTTAAATCTCCCATTTGTTACACAATTATTTTGTATGTCTCAAAGAATGCAAGTCGGTCTGTTAGTGATTTCAACAGGAGCTATGTTAAAAATGAAAACTAACTTTTCTCCATAGTTATAAAAGTTAGGTGATCAAAAGTTAATTTTAATATTGACCCAAGCTTTTATGAGCTAGCCATGTGCTTAGGTCATTAGGATTAGAGCTGCACGACATTTGTGCCACCAGTACCTAGCCTGAATATGTCCTCTAAATTGCTTATGACACCTGTCAGGAAAATACCCAAAGCTTTCCAGTCTAGTTTGATGTAGAGGAAAGCAAATCAATTGGAGAAAGATAGCGTCTTATACTACGTTATAAATTTACATAAGAGAACCATAAAAATATCATTACTTTTGTGATTATCTTCTTGTCACTTTAAGAACAATATTTTAGAGATTTGGAAATATTAAAAAGCCTGCTGAGGTCACCCAGATGACATGCATGGCTGGGGATAGAGCAATCTGATTCTAAAGTTTTGGGACTTTTATTCCACACTGTTTTCTTAACAACTCTGTTGCATAATGTAATGCCTTATGTTATTATTCTAATTGTCTTTACTATTACAGTTTTTTTAGATACCAAAATTCTAAACAAATCCATAGCTGATTCAACTAGCAGATACATAATGTAATGTAATAATTTTAACAAGCAAACCAAAAAATCACTTGAAACATTATATCTTGAACTCTTGAAAGTTATATTGTGATTTTTGAGATGAAGCATAATTTTACATTTTCAGTTAATTACTTAAAATGTTTAGACCAAGATTTCTGATATTTATGTAAATGTTGGGTTATGTGTCAGTGATATTTGATATATAATTTTATCAATTAGACAAAAGTCACTGGCTGAAATACATCACAAAAAACACTTTATATGGGAAAGCATATTTATATTTCCAATGAAAACCTATAAGTGAAAGTATTAGGCAGTTAAAATAAAACAAATAGAAACAACTGATAAATAATGAAAGAATAATATGAGTTAATGGTATAAGAAGTATTAAAAGTCTGAGAGTAATTAATCTTAAGGCACATGTTTCAATATACCTCTGAGAAGCTAACATAAATGTTGCCACTCAATTCTGCAAGCCCTCATGAATTTTAATGGGAATGAAATTCAACTTCGATAGACGAGCAACACCAAATGGTAAAACAGGTTACACGAGGTTAGGGAAATAAATTTAGCCAGGTGATTGTGGTAAGTTTTTGACAATAGTGTATGTCACTTATTTCAAGCAAAGTAGTTAGGCAGAAAGTAAAAGAAAGAAGAAAGAAGGAAAGCAGGAAAGAAAGAAAGAAAGAAAGAAAGAAAGAAAGAAAGAAAGAAAGAAAGACAGACAGACAGGCAGGCATACAGCAGTAAATTTCAAATAGAGTATAACACACAAAATATATATATTTAAATAATATGTACATATCAATTTGTATCATCTTCTGAGTACAGGGAAAAATAAGGATCACAGCCAAGTTTAATGCTTAAATAATACAGAAAGAATCTTTTTAAAACACAGAGATTATGTGCTATTCAATAAATGGATGGGTCATACAAACATTAATCTCTATACTAATAGTATTTGGTAATATATAATATTTACAATATCTGCACCATGTAACCGACAGAAAGTTACATGCCCCGGATTT
>PVKB01004487.1:91353-140220 GCA_004027205.1 Ctenodactylus gundi
TTTTTTTTTTTTTTTTTTTTTTTTTTTTTTTTTTTTTTTTTTTTTTTTTTTTTTTTTTTTTTTTTTTTTTTTTTTTTTTTTTTTTTTTTTTTTTTTTTTTTTTTTTTTTTTTTTTTTTTTTTTTTTGCCTTCTGTGAATAATATTTACCGACCTTAGATTGGTTTTGGTATTCATTGTCATTCTCTTCTTGTGGTTAGTACTAGATCCTTGTTACCAGGTCCTGAGCGGGGACCAAAAGGCTACAGCCTCATGCACCTTCCTGCTCCCTGCATAAGCATTATGGATAGGCTTACAGCCAGGTCAGCTCAGAGAGCCGTGACCACCTGCTCTCACACCGAGAACAAAGTCACCTTCACAGTGTGCAGCAAACTTCAGCCACTCTTACTTTCTCTCTCTATAGGGAGAAACCTCTCCGGTGACCCTTCTGAGCCTGACCTTCCAGCACGACATGACAATCTTCAGGATCCCACGCTGCTTAGAAGGCCAGAGCACAGCTTTGCACTGTTTGGGTTTCTGCCCTTTAGCACGCTACACTATCTTTAAAGTTGAGAAAATTAGTCTTATTATAGCATTGGCTTTTTCTTAGATTAGTTCCAGTTTTGTCTTTAGTCTTTCTTAATCACACTGAGAGCCAAAATATTTCTAAGGCCATATGGCATGGCAAAATATTTTTTCTTCCTTTTGTCTACCATTTACATTATTTTTTCTTATTGAAATATATAATAGTAACTAAACATTTGTTTCCAGTGACTGTGGAATAACAAGGATCAAGTTCATGGTCTTGTCTAAAGAAATAAATAGACAATAAACAAAAGAAAACAGATAAAATGAGTAATGTAATGGTTATTAAGGCATTGGCCATGAAAAAAATGAACTTCTAAATAAGAAAACAAGTGAGATGAACCGTAATGTTCGTTTCTATCTTTGGTCCATTTCAAGAATACCACCTTGGAAAGGAAAAGGAGACAGAGCTCAGAGATCACAGTAGTGTGTAAAGAATGCATCAAGCTAGAATGTGCAGTTATGCAAGATAAAGTGACACGAAGTAAAAAGCCACAAGGTACTAGTCAACCTCGTGGTAGTATAATAAAATTCTATAAATAAATAACTTATTAAAAAAGATTGTTTCCATTCACAGCGAGTGTCTCCCAATGTAAACTCCCTGATGGCATATTGCATTACAGTGAGAGGGTATGGGGCAACAGATATTTCCACCTCAAAAGCCAGGAAGCAAAAGAAGTGGAGAAGACTGGAATTCTGCCATTCCCTCACAAGTCATTCCAGGAAAGACTGAAGATTCCTCACAGGTCCCTATCTCCTAACCGTGCTCACTAACTTCCAATATTGCCATTCTAGGCAACTGCCTAACAAGGAGCCTTTGAGAGCCATTATGAATATTTAGACTAAATACTATTCCATCTTTAATCTCCAAAGTGTCATATCTTTTCACAATGCAAAATGTATCCATTCCATTTCACAAGTATCCAAAAATCAACTCTTCTACCATTATTCAAAATCCTAAGCCCTAAGTCTCCTCCAAGACTCAAGACAAACTCAAGTGTGATCCAAGATAACAAAGATACAACTGTGGACTGTCACAGCATAAAAATCTTAGTCAGAGGCTATAATTGAAAATATAAAGGAATACCTGACTCAAGCCAAGACTGAAAGTCATTGGGACAAATATTAAATCATAAATCTCTATGTCCACGATCCAGGACACACTGTGGTGATAGACAGCCTCCCAAAGGTTTGGGCTTTTCGGGCTAGACCTCCCTCACCTGTTCTCTTGGGCTGGCTATACACACTGCCTGCTGCTTCTTACACAGGCATGGTCCAGTGCTGGGCTCTCTACTTTTTCATCTTTATTGCATCTTCAGTGTTATTCTGCAGATGCATTAAGCATTGTCCCATGGGGGACTAGTTGCAGTAGCTCTACTCCTGTCAAATGCTGCAAGGTCTCAAGGTTTTCTTTGAAATCTCAGTGGAAGCAATCAAAAGTCCGCAACTCTTATTTACAAAATCAGAATCATTTGTATGATGTCAAGGTCTGCTGCTAGGTTCACAAGCTAATGTGAGTTCTTGGCAACACCAAGCATGAAGATAAAACACTGGCTGGCACCTGAGTCCGTGAACCACTGTCATCATTTTCCACTCTCTTCACCAGGAAACACTGAAGGGCAAGGTACCCATTCCTTCTTCCTAAATGTTACAAATTGGCTGAGGGTTCTTACTCAATTCACACAGGAATCCCAAACTGGCAAGTCTATCCCTTCTATGTTAACAACATTTGGGTTTTGAATGCCAGCTGTCATCAACTCTTTTAGTGTTAATAGCCCTAGGCTTTGAATGTCAGTAGCATCAGCTCTTTTAGTGTGAAAAATCCTTCCTTGTCACTGGAGCCAACAGCTACCAGATGGTTTTAGGAAGTCTCTGGCCACAAGAGCTGGAATAGCCTGATTGTCTATTCTTCATAGTTTCTGTCATTTTCTGCTGCTAGATGCCATGTTACCAAATTCAGCCTCTGCCAGATTTTATTTCCATCAGCCTTGGTGTTATAAGCCCACAAGACACCAGCTCAGGATGCACTATTAAAGATAGAAATCATAGCTAGGCATTAATATGCCATCCAGAAAAGGCTTACCAGCACAGATTATACCAGATTTACATAACTCAAAACTTATCTTTCAACAGCCTTGCTGGTTAAGCATTAGAAAATAAACCTAAGTAAAACCATCTCAAAGGTCATCTAAGGTACATAGGCTAGTCCAGCGTTTTCCATAAAAAAATTCTACCCTGAAAGATTTTTGTAATACATTTGCATTCAGACATCTCTGAGCCTGTCATAGCTAAGACCTTTCTAATTTCTAAAGTGCTCTTGGGAATCTTTACTGTTGTCTTGATATTACGCACTTGGCTCCTTTATAATGATACCAGTGAGGCAACTCCTTTGTCCTTGATCAGGTCTTTAATACACTATTAGTACCAGGCCACAATATATAAAACCTGTCTATTCTGCTACTACTTTTTGTTCTTGAGTTTCATTGTAAATCTGGCTAAAGGTAGACAGTACTTTTCATGTCCAGCCTGTTTGCTAATCTGCTTTGAAATATTCTCAAATAAGCTAGTTTATCATTTTTTTGCATAACATCTGTGTGAATTAAGCTTGATTGTATAAATCTGGTTAGCCAAAGGGATTGAAGGAGCATATCTCTGGGTGTGTCTGGGTGGATCATAACAAAGTGATCTTAGGTCATATATCTTTTCTTTGCCCTTTTCTCCCTGTCACTCTTCCCCTGCTGTGCTTCCGGGAACTAGGCAAGTTTGCTCAGCCTCCTCCTTGTTACGTCATATTACTGTTTTGGAAGCAATTAATTAGGCATTGAATGCCCTGAAACTGTGAACCAAATCAATCCCCTCCTTCTTCAAATTATGTGTGCCCCGTATTGTGTCCCTTTGACAGAAAAGTTATGTGGAGCATTAGGACATAAATATATTGTGTTCAGATTCCTTGCTACAGTGTAAGAGAGATTATTTCTAGTCCAGTTCCTAGTAGCTCATTTTCATCTGAAATCTCATTATAGCTTTTTAAGGTACATTTTTATTCACATGCTTATCCTCTTAATGCTCACCTAAGTTACCTTTAAATCTCCACTTACTGCATTATCAGTTTTCTTTCTTTCTGATATTCCCAAATTCTTCCTTCAAATGCCAAAGATACTTTCATGTAAAACAATTCTACTTCTTACTAGTTTTCTCTTTAGTCAGATTCATATTATTATAGTGAAACTCATGAGATAATTAATGTAGCAGGAAACAGTGTTTACTTTTGGCAGTAAGTCTTTAAAAATATGCTCACGGGTTAAATGACCTATCAGTATGGGACACTGATGAGGCAATGTATCATAGCAATAGCTCAGAGAAGAGCAGAACTGTCCACCTCATAAGTCAGGAAGCAAAACAATGGAAAATAAACCAGAGACTGATAATTGCCACGGAGGCCAACCAACTTCTGGTGACCAACAAATTTCTTACAGATACTCGCCATCATAAGATCCACGTATATTATCAGCAACACCATTCTAGAAACCATGCTATTCTACTAACATGTATATCTTTGGAACATATTATTCATGTTAAGTCATACCTTTCATGATGGAAGAACTCAAAAGGTCTTCAGTGAGTTCCTCTATGTATTCAACAGAATTTTGATCCATAAGTTGTATGCAACTGATGGAGTTACAAAAGTAAAAATATGGGAAAAAATCACCCCAAAAGACTAATGAGAACAATATATGACACTCACAAGGGAAGGTCTCAAAATCATAGAACATTAGGGAAAGTACTTAATATGTTTTTACTTCAAGAGTGAAAGTTAATTAGCTCTAGATTAAGTTCTGCCCTTGTCATATCTAATAACTATTAAAGCAATAAACAAAATCAATTTAATCTAATTAATTTTATTATATCCTAAGCTAAATACCAGCAACATATGTATATAAATATGAAGTACCAAGCACACAAAAAGCAAAAATTGCCTTGCTTCATGCAGTGAAATGTTGTCATGTGTACACAAATGCAAAAGTATTGGATCTTAAAAGCAATAACAAAAAAAAAAAAAAGAAATCAACCCAGAACTAGCAAACATATAAGAGTTGGCAGACAAAGATGACAAAAGTTGTTATATAAGTCTTGCATATTTTTAAAATTAAAGAGAAACAAAAGCTTGAGAAGATAAATCAAACTACTAGAAACTAAAACTGCAGTTTCTACTCTATGTAAAGTAACACAAGTTAGACTTTGAAGATGGAAATGTACTTTACCCTGAAGAAGTAACAATAGAAAGAAGCTCAGGTGGCATACAGAGGGAGTCAGCAAGCTCTAGATCAAGATCAAGTAGCCAATGGACGTGAAATTGACCTTGAAAGGAGCAACACAAAAAGAAATAATGGCCAAATGGACCTAGATATAAAACAAATTAGAAATCTACAGTTTTAAGAACTTGATGTCTTTCAAGTATGAGAAGTGTAAAGACTGCTTCAACTTTCGTCATAACAAAATGGCTCAAAATCCGGAATAAAAGAAAAATCTGAAGATAGTAAAAAAGTAGGAAGTACAAAGAAACAGAGATAAGAAGAGAATAAATATCTTAATAAAATCAAAGCAGAAAATGTATATAACCATAGTATATTTCAGATTTTTATAGAAAAAAAATCTATCAATCTAGGATTCTATCTGAAGAAGATATTGAGCGTAGCAATGTGAAACGAATTCTCATAACAAAGTTTTATGGTAAGAAATGCGAAGAAAGTCCTCCAATGATAAAATGATATTAGACACCTAAAGAGACCTGAACGAAAGGATAAATAGCACCATGATTACTAGCTCGATTGATTAACAAATATTTAATGTGACTTAAATCTCTTCAAATATAAATCATTGTTTAAAGAAAGAAGCAAATGCATATTTTGTGACTTGTAACACATTCATGACTCAAATAGGTGAGAAAATTCTTTAAAGGCAGAAGGTGGAGAAATGGAAGTAAATGGAAGCATAATATTTTAAAGTTTTTACATTGCACATGAATTAGGACGACAAAGCTATAAAGAAAGCTTTTCACGAAAGGCGATCACATCCATCATTACCTTTGAACTGAGTGACTTTCTTTTCTGGAGATGCACTCAGTTTTGTACAACATTAAGCAACATTGCAGAGTATTACCCACTAAATACTGGCAGCCTTCCATACCATCTGTGACAACCATGTCTCCAGATGTAGCAAAACATCCTATGGTGGTGTGAAATCACTCTTGATTGACAAACACTATTACAAACCCTTAGGCAAATTATACAAAATGGAAACAAAAGGTGTCTAAAAAGTAGGAAGGCACTGATCAAACACTTTAAACATATCAAAAAAAAAAAAAACATGTAGAAATAATTGGAGGAAGCACCCTAAACACCAGGCAGGAAGTTTCAAATAATATAGTGAATTACAAACATCAACTGCATGAAGCTTCTAAGAAGCATTTAAAATGAAATCATGTTAATTGTTTAAAATAAAAAAATAGAAAAATAGAATGTATAATAATGTTGTTGTTGGATTAATTCTATCTGAGAAGGTAGATTTCAGACAGAAGAATATTAACAGATACAGAAGATCATTTCAAAATGAAGGACTGGTCAATTTGTCAAAAAAATCCCAATAGTCCTAAATGATAATGTAATCTTGAAGTTTTAAAATACATAAAGTAGAACCAAATATAGCTACAAAAATGAATTGTCAAATGTACCATTGTAACAGAAGAATTTGATATATTTTTCTCAAAGACTGATAGAAATAGAAGACAGAATGTCAGTCACAACACAGATTTAAACTAACAACCAGCTTAATTCTTCATCTCTTTGATATATAGAGAAATCTTGATTGTGTGTCATTGGAGTGCACATTTTGTTTTAAAATTCACGAATAAACATTTAGTAGAAAAAGCCATAATAGAGCTGTAAAAATTCTATGTAATATAAGGGACTAAAGTCAACTCATGTTCTCTGAAAATTAAAATTCTTGTAGAAGTTAATAAAATATTTCAGAAAATTTCTGGAATATTTCACAATTAAATAATAAACTAAGAGTATTCTAGACAAAATCATAAACTTTAAGCATATTTGAAATGAATATGAAGGGATAATATATCACAATTTTTATGATTCTGCTAAAACAATAGTTATGGAAAATGATATTATTAAACATGCAACTTTGTAAAGAAGAAAAATCTGAAATCAATATTTTCTGATTCCTAACATAAAGCTCTAAAAGGGTATGTGGACTAAGCCTGATGGAGGAAGACATACAGTGATAGGGAAAAGAAAATTAATTGAGAAATTGCCTAAAGCCATAGTTTGAAAAAATATTGACACATATTTAGACTTACTGATCAGAAAATCATGTACTATACAGATGAGGATTGAGAGAGGTATCCTCACTACTCGTTTCTTAGTTATGTTTTAGTTGCTGTGGCAAAATAACCAACATTCATAAATCAAGGGAATATTATTTTAGTTCACAGTTTCAGAAGCCACAGTTCATTCATGGGCACGTGGCAACAGTAGAAGTGCATGGCACAGAGGGAGGTGGAAGCTGTTAGACAAGACATTGGAAACAGAAAGCCAAGTCCTGGGAGGAAGGGAGAAAGTAGCAAATATCCTTTTATTTCTGGTCCCAGTAATCTACCCCTTTTGGATCCAGCCTCAATAGCTAGTCTACATTTTGGTAGCAGTGAGATAAAACTCCAAAGGGCTTGGGAGGCCTTGCCCATATAGTACTGTGTTGATTGCGGCACCCATCTGTTCTCCTTTGTGTTGGATCTTCTCCCAGGTTTCAGCCTTCTTCAACAGATGATCCATGTTTCTCACTTCTCCAAATATTCAGTGCCTCCACTAAACTCTAGGCTCTTCCTTCACAACTTCACAGATTGACCTCCCAGAGATACTGCCTGGCCTCCAAGGCATTCCTCTGAAATTTGTATGGAAGCCTTCGTGAACTCACAGTTCTTGGAGTCAGAAAATCTATAAAGCCAGAACTACATGTATATTGCCAAGATCTGCCACTGAATTGAACAATAGCTTGGCCCCTTTGGGCAATGACTGCCTCAACATGTAAATCCTTAAATAACTAAACTCCTTAGGGATTTACTTTCCCAGGTTGCCCTGCAAGATGCTCTGAGAGTCTCTTTTCAAAGCAAAGACCTTTACCTTTCTCCCCTTTAATTGATAAGGGGAGATATATTGGTGGTTCCTGAGACTTCCTCAAGGACTCTTTTCTAAAGTCCTGATTTCAAGTATTTGGATTCTTTTTAACACTAATATCTTTCACAATTACATCTTCTATTTTCTCCAGCTTCTTAGTGTAAATAAAGATGGCTAAAAGCTGGAAACATTAATCATGTAACAGACTTAATGGTTTTATCCACCAGATTAAGTAATCCACCACTCTTAACCTCACCACAATACATCATAATCAAAATCTCAGAAATACAATACAAGGAAAAAACTGTTAAAAATGAGCAAGAGAAAAACAGACATTATTCTATCAAGGCCAACCCATTTTAATTACCATAGATTTCTCAATACAAACTTTAAAGGCCATGAGAGCCTAGAATACAATCTTCCATGTTTTAGAAGACAGTAAATATCAACCCAGGCTGTTGTATTCAGCAAAATTTTCTTGAAAATTGAGGAAGTAAAAGCTTTTCATCACGAAGAATCTCTAGTGAAATTTACAACCACTAGCCCAGCATTGCAATAAATACCTGAAGGAATCTTTGAGAGAGACAGAGAGACAAACAGCACCAAATATCACAGAGGAAAGGAAATATCTAAAGATAAAGTTTAGCAAGAAATAGACATTAATCATTTGATTGGTATCTCACTAAACCCGACTCTCTGGTCTCAAAAAATCCGTGAAAATTCCTCTCATAATTATTTTATTACTATATTAGTTTATAAAACATTATAATTATACTCAACATGGGAAATTGGTAAAAAATCTTAATCTGTGAAACTTTTTTTGATGTGTATGATGCATATAATTATTTAGCTGGGGGTAAAGTGCCAGAAGCCTATGGTTTCGATTTGGGATATTATTAATTTTAAAAACAGTAAGCATTGATGAACAAGTGGTTCTTGGGACCCTTTCCTTGAAACTGTCATTGAGACTAGTGACTAAGAACTCAGTTCTGTGACTTTTGAATCTTACTTTTCAATTTCATGTTCTGTAACTAAATTTGCAATGATGACCTTACTCATTTCCTCGTGCTTCTTTTTGGGAAAGAACTGTTAAAATCTTTTGAAATAACTAAGGATGTCATTGTATCTATGGCTTTATGTATATGTAACATACTTTTGTGATATAGACTTAAGCTTGTATGCAAAGCATGAATCTCATTAAGACTTTTGTCTCATCTCTCTTATCTCATAAACTTTATTAGGACTACAAAATAAAATGAAAATATTCCTGAATCTGCAAAATACATTTGAACAAAGGTTTTTATAAAGATGTATGGATGACATATAATTCCTGACAGCATGCCCAATATCATTCATTATGAAAATGAAAAATGAAATCATAATATTATACATTTGCATATACATTTTAATGCATATATTTAGAGATTGAAGGTACTTTGGCACAGATATAAAGAAATTAATGGTGTCACATTAATTTGAAAAATGATTTCACATTTGTCAAGTGACAATTATTTCAAAAGAAGTTTGGCACTTTTTTCAAAAGTTAAATATGTGACTACCATGGAATAGATCCAATCCATCCCTTGATATTTACTCAAGGGAAAATAATACATAGAACCAAATAATGTATGTGTGAATTTTCTTAAAAGTTTTATTGTAAAAGTCAAAACTTGAAACAGTACACATCGCCATCAATCTGTTAATTGAAAGACAATATTAGTACATTTATACGGTGGAGCCATCTTACTCTGTAATGTAAATAAGTCAATCTCTTACCTACATCAATACAATACTGGAATAAAGACAAGTTGACCAGTGTCACACAACTGAAGAGCAGGGACAACCTCAAGCACCATCCACTATCTAATTTTTGACAAAGGGACCAAAATATACACTGGAAAAGAATGGCCTCTTCAATAAAATGGTGCAGAGAGAATTGGTTATCCACATGAAAAAGAATGAATCTAGATATATACCTGTCATCATGTACCATAATCAACTCAAGGTTGATCAAAAACCTAGATATTAAAACTCAAGCCAAGAGGCAAAAATCTATAAGATGTTTGTGTGGTCAAAGCCTTTCTAAATAGGACACCTAATACAAAAGTTATAGCCACCAGAATTACCACATGGAATCATAGTAAATTACAAATTTTCTGCACCACAAAGGAAATGACTGTATTTTTCCAATACACGCAATTATTTAGTATTTCATGCATTGACAGGTAGATTTTTAAAAAATTATGATTAGCTCCTACAATGAACTTGAGATGACATCAGATTTCTGAAACTATTGTTTCACCTATTAATTTTTCAGTGATAAAAAAATCACACAATTAAGTTTCATTTAAGGATTAACTGTGCTAACATTTCCATCTGTTTACTCCATATTCATATTAGTAATAAAATCTTCTGCTTAGACGTCATTCTCATAAGGTATGGTATTTTAAAATTGTGACAATATAGTACTGATCAGTATGGAACTGTAGTACTGCACGTATACAATGTGTTTTGCCTGCTGGCTAGTTCTCCTATTCCCTCTAATGTGTGTAATTCTGGGGACTGAGATCAGATCTTCACACTGATCTACATCAGAGCTGTTTTTATTTTTCTTGTTTGCTTTTGTCTGTTAATTTGTTAGCAATATAAAAGCAACATAGAACCTCATACATATAATCTATTAAAATGCATGCTTCTTGTCTTCTTATCAATAAAATATTTTATAAATTATCTACACTATTTGCCTATTATGACTTTAGTTCCAAAAAAGGGAAAAGACAATAAATTAGAAGCTGGTGTTTTATTGTTTTACATGATTATCCTCCATACCATCTGCATGTGTAAATACTTGCAGAAATTGCTTTCAACAAAACAAAACTTTGTTACAGAAATCTGCGCATACTTTCGAGGGCCTGGTATGTAAAGCATGCGGTGTGTGTGTGTGTGTGTGTGTGTGTGTGTGTGTGTGTGTGTGTCTGTCTGTCTGTCTGTGTCTGTCTGTCTGTCTGTCTGTCTGTGTGTGTGTGTGTGTAAAACCAGTAGAAATCATTTGTGGAAATTTAGAAAGTTCCCAAAACAGTACTTATGAAAGGCAAACACTGAGCCTTCTTCCATTATTACTTTTGGGCTCCAATTTGTCTGGCTCTTCTAAGAACAATTTTATGTTTATTTTATCAGCTTCTATTCTGATGGTAGAGATAAAATTTCATATAACCACTCCCACTACTTAGACATTTGTTTCAAGACAACCTGTTATCATTGTCAGGGCTTCAGACCTACCAGACCTTCACTTCTTGAAACTGTTTGTTATTTGTAATTCCTGCATGTTCCTCTCGTGCCAACAACGCCTAGGGTTTATGGTACAATGTCAGCTCAAAGATGGCTACTCATAGAAATGCACTGACCACAGTTGACTATCATGATGGATGTCTGGATGTCTCTTCTCACGAGGGATATATTATATATATTGCAGCTCAAGGTTAGGGTTAGGGTTAGGGTTAGGGTTAGGGTTAGGGTTAGGGTTAGATTGAAGCCAAGGCCTTTTGCCAATGTATGTAAATTCAATATTTCTACTTAAATTTAGCTTCATCTTCTAGCTTTTATGTATATGGAAATTGATGCAGAACACTGCTACTACTATAACTGAAACTTTGACCTATCCTGTATTTGATATCTACCATGTATGAATCCAATGATAATTTACTCTTATTGATCAGATTCTATAAATAGTTCAGAAAAACCGTTAGGTACAGATTATTCAATTATATGCATTCCTGAAGCATATAGTTTGATTGATTTAAAACCTAACAATGAGAAATAGTGGTTTTAGTATGTTCTCCACACTAAATATCAGGATCTCTCAACCATTAGTAAACCTTGCTGAAAGAAGAGCCAGAAGTCTTTACTTTTATTGAACACAATGTTTTGAATTGATACAATAATGAGGACATAAAATATAATTATGAATTTAATTAAGAAGGTTGGATAGTTTCTTTTATTCACTTTATTATTATTTTATAATACCACTACTTCCTCCAAGTACATTTTAATATGCCCAGAGGACAGATTATGAAAAAAATTGAAGATCACAGCATTATTCTTCACTGGGAAAAATTTTGCTATTACATTACTATGTTCTGTTATATGAATATATAAAAACAAGTAGCAATACAATTTTTAAATGCTAACATGAAATAAAATGCTGCTCGGTAATTTAGAATGTAGGTAAAATAAATATATAGGATGTGATCTAAAGCAAACATTTTAAAGCCTCATTTGGGCAAAGAGCAATGATTGTCAACTACTCCACTTCACTGAGTAAGATTAAAAATTGATTGCTCTATCAAAGGAGATATTTAGTAAATAGAATTTGAGTTAAACTTACTGTATGATACAATGTCTAAACAAGAGAATTGCAGTAACAGGCAAGTAGTAAAATTTACCCATGTTATAACTAGAGTATCTGTTTTTGATCAAGCCTATAAAGTCACCCCCTCGAAAATTGTAAAATACTATAATAATAAAGAGAAAATACATGATTTGACATTTTTTGGTTATACATTGGTGTAGTTATTGTCACTCATGGCAATATTTTGAACTGTTTAGTTTTTTTTTTTTTTAAAGATAACTCTGGTACTTGAAATCATACTATAAAGACAAAAAAGTGATGAAATGATTTAGAATTTTAGCTCGATTTTTTACTTGTCTTTTATAAATGTAATTCACTTTCAGTAAATGAGAATTTACATCAGAGTAGACAGAAGGCTTGAATAGAGTTGAAAATGGGAAACAAATTTCAAAATGATAGCTAAAAACCCATCCACAGGCCATGCCAGCATGAACCTATTTATGTACCTCTCGAAAGCCAAATCTTCTTTCCCCCCATTTTATTAATATGTACATATGTGATACATATGTACAATGTTTACATTGAACTTGAGTGTTTTGTGAGCATACAGGTCGTGTCAGTGTTGCAACCTTTCCCTCTCCCTTTTTTGGCGGTTCCGACCCCTACCGTTCCATTCAGGAAGATCACGGGCGTCACTTACGTCTCCCATGAAGCTACTAACGTTTCTTGATTTTGACAAGAATATTCTGGTAAAACACCAGAGTGATTTGTTTATACATAGTGACAAATATTATTCTATTTTTCAGCATATTGTAGAGTAAATTTAATTGTGATTAGTAAGCAAGGATTTTTTTTTTTTCATTACCATTGTTTCAACTGTAAGCTCTGTAATATGTTAGGAAAGTTCTCTATACTGAGGCCAAATTGTCTAGTAACTTTATTATTTATTTATTCATTTACTTTTTCATAAGTTCACTCAATTATTCAAGTAGAACTGATGTTTAAAAAGACAAAAAATACAAAAAAAATACAGAATAAAAAGGGTTTGTAAACAAATTACACAGATTAGGTTACCAGGACCAGAAGCTGGGGAAAGAGTTCAGTGGCAAGAGCTATTGCCAGGAAAATTGATGTACAGGGTTCCACGGCCCAGTACCACATAATATATGGGAATACTGGTTCATGACTCGAATCTCGATACTTGGGAGGCTAAGGCAGGATGATTGCCATGAATTCTACATAGTGAATTCAGAATCAGCCTGGACAACAGTGTGAGACTGTCTCATAAACATAAAAAAAACAAAAAAAGATATCCAAGGTCCAATTTTACTGCAGTCACAAACATAAGTTTTTATTTTTCTTGTTTTCCATTTTCCTTTGTGCTAGTAAAGAATATTTTATCTCAGGTTATACAACTTATTTCTCCAAATATTTCATTATTTCAGCTGTTGTGTTTTGATTTTCTCTTTTTTTAAAGCAGAAGACAAAGAAGCAACATATTTAAAGCATTTGAGGCATCAGATGATCACTTGTTATGGAAAGAAATTGCTGACTGAATTCTAGTATTGAAGGATATTAAAATGATGAGGTTGATTTAAAACAGAATGATTGGCTATATTAGATGTTTCAAAAAATGCCCACTAGTGACAAAATGTCTTTTTAATTTTATCAAGCTAAAGCCAATCTTCCTTCTTTCATGAGGTCCTACTCTCTAAGCTTGTCATTTAAATTTCACCCAATATATTGACATTTAACTTTTCCCTTCGTTATGGTAAAATATCAGTATCTTCACGTTTTAACTTTATTATTTTTTCTTTCATTCACTCTGAGATATGCACAGTTAGTTTTAAATATTTTATAGATTATTGGATAATATTCATGAATAGAATTTATTTGGAGTTTATTTAATATATTAAGAAGTGAAATGTGCCAATTTAATAACAAATTCCACTTTAATAAGTTAATTTTGATAAAATCATTTATTTAGAATTCATTCATTTATTCATTTGAAACTGCCTTTTACTGTTATCATATTCTCTACTAGTAACGAATCTGTACAGCATATTAATGTTTTTCTTAATAAAGTAACAGTATTGTCTTAAATAGACACTTAAGACTTTTTTTAATATACTCTGCAATTTAAGTAATTCTTTTAGTTACATTCTCTTTGCTGGACAGTACACCTGACAGCCACAACTTAAGACAGGAAAGATTTATTTTGGCTCACACTTCCAGAAGGTCTCAGTCCATTCATAGGCAGTCAGAAACGGAGGAAGCACAATGTAGAGGCATGGATGGAAGACAGCTGTTCACAATATGGCTGATGTGAAGCCAAGACGGGGAAGAAGGGTGGGGCTGGCATATACCTTTCCAAGTGGACCAAGGCCAAGTGACTCTTCTTTTCCAGTTCCTGGTCTACTGTCCCAGCCTTTCAAATCAGGCCCCATCTCCTAACAACACATGGTTCCATAGACTCCCCACAATATCCAGATGCACCAGGCTTTTCTGGAACATTCAAGATTCAAATCATAAAAATAATGAATATATAACTTAATTATTCAGTACAATCCTATAATTTGTTTTATAATCATGTTCTTTGTAGGCAATAAATTCACCTATTTTTTCAACTTTTCCTGTATTTTAATATGAATATTTAAATTTGAAATATTTGGAAAAAAATTAAGTGATCACCAAGACTATAAGTTTGAGTGAATTGTAAAATGTACACATCAGTGAGTCTTTTGCTTACATATACTTACATCTTCTTTTCAATTTTCCTTCAGGTATATTTTTCTTTTGGGAATACAATTGTCCTCTAGTTAAAAGCTATAAAAGTTATAATCAAAATCCCAGCACTTGTGAGGCTGAGACAGGAGAATTGCTGTGAATCCAGGATCAGTCAGAGCTACAGAATGAGACCTTGTCTAAACAACAACAACAAAACCAACCAAACAAACAAACAAAAAACAAAGCACAAAAGTTAAAATCATAAGAAATTGCTGTCTCTGCCTTGATCTTTGATGTTGCTGTATGATCATCTCTGTTTATGACCATTTCATCTCTTGAAATGGAGTTGATCTGTTGAGAATGCATTAAAATTTTTTCTCACTGTTAACTTCTCTTACAGGAACTGATTTAATTACATTTTTCTTTTTGTGTCAGGCCTTGGAAATATTTTTGCTAAATGCCCTCTCTCTGCCTTCTCTGAAAGACACTTTTATCTGACATGCTTTATTCAGTCACATTTCATTTTATATTTTAAGTTTCTCCCAAGAAGCTCTTCATACCAAATTCTGGCTTTCTCTTGCAATTACAAGACTAATAGATGTGTTCTATTTCTCCTTTGCTAATATGTATAGATATCCATTGTCAAATTACAAAGAATGTATACTGCTTATATTCGTGCTATATTTTTAAAAGTTTGTTATTTATAAAAATTATTTAACTGCATATATAATATATGCAATCAATATTATAAACAGCTGCCTTATAGATAAAATTATACATCAAGAGTCTAATACTTTTAATTACTTATTTACTTGACATTACATATCTTCTTTTTATTAGATGAGTGTGAAATTCTTTGTAACCTTATAAGTTAATATGAAATATAACATTATAATTAAATTCTTTGCAAATATAATTTTAATAAAAAATAAAATTTGATACTGATTTAATAAATTATATCCTCAAATGCTAACTGAATAATCTATAAATCATATAATTTTATTTTAAACTTCCAGGTACAATGTTTTATTATTGTATATGCAATTTTCTTCAACTTTTAAAGTATTATTTGCATTCAAAACACATTCAGAAATTGACTATTAAATTATTCTTATTCTACTATCTAGATAGTTATTATCTAGCTTTGGCCTGTCATCTTTTCATTAAACATCCATTTGTTTTCTAACATAAATAGCGTTATATAAATTAAAGATGCAAATGCCTTATAGAATCAGTTGATATTAAGTATAACAACACAATAGCACGTTATTTAATTTTTATATTATTGGGCTACACGCGTGGCACAGCAGTTAAAGAGCTTAGCTTGCAAATGCAAGGCCTTGAGTCGATTCGCAACACCACATAAAGCTGGGTGTGGTGGCACATACCAGTGATCCCAGCACTTCGGAGACAGAGGCAGGCAGATTTTCCTGAGTCCAAGGTCAACCTGGGCGACACCGGTGAGTTCAGGACCAACCTGGGCTTACAGGGTGAAATTCTGATTCAAGGAAAAAAATAAATAAAAGGTGTTTTTAAAAGAAGAAATTAGCTTTGTTGGCACTAGAGATCACCCAGGGCTACAGAGTGAGACCCTCTCTCTCTCTCTCTCTCTCTCTCTCTCTCTCTCTCTCTCTCTCTTTCTCTCTCTCTCTCTCTCTCTCTCTCTATATATATATATATATATATATGATATTTTCAAATTTGTAAATCAAAGATAAAACTTGTAACTTTCCAAATTCCTCTTTTAATTAATGGATTCTTTTAGCATATTCATAGCTAAACTATTAATAGCTTAAGTCTGAATTGAAGAGTAATATATTCATATTTTTAATATTTATGCTACCAAAGTAAGCAAGAAAATTAATATATATTTTTCTAATTTTCCATAAGCATTTCCTGTATAGATAATGTGTACTGGTATTTCTCATTTTTCGCTGAATTGACTTCCTACATTGGTTTATTTTGAATGATTTTTTTCTGCACCAAATTTTTAGATATGGTAATTCCTATCATTCATTTTTACTGAATTCTTGTCTGAATAGACTTCGATATATGAGTAGTTTATATGATCTCAATAGAAGATTTTATATACATAAAGATTCATTGCTGCCAAAGAATTCTTATCTTAAACCCCTGTCTAACTTAACAATCGTTTTCCTATGTACATTGAAGGTAACACATGCAGATATAAGCTCAAGATTAGTTTTCACATGTGTTTTTGCAGTTTCTAAATAAACCTTTATTGTGAATTTCCCACATGAGTTTATGCATTTTATATATATGTACAGAATAAATATAAATGCATGTATGCCCACATACATATGTAACACACACAATAATTTCTTTTGTTATTTTCTTTTTCCATATTCAAGCTATTGACCTGATAGAAAATTAATCCATTATTATGCCTGGGACTCTGTAATAAGTTAAACACAATTAAAATGGAAACACGGTCACATTCATTGAATAGCCAAAAGATGAACCTGAAAATTCCTAAACTTACCAACGTAGTTATCAGACAACTTTGATATTTTTCAACATTTCCATCATGCTCTCAGTATTACCATATACAATAACACAGAAAATATTTTGGAGTCAAACATTTGCAATATTAAAAACAAGAACTATTCTCTTTTTGGAACAAAAGTCAGTAATCAGATATAAACTTCAAATATTTATAAGAAGCACTAATAACTAAGTAAAAATTAAGATGTCATATGCCATATGTGCTTACATCATATGAAAGTATGTGTGGTATTTAGTTATTCAACAAAATTTGAATAATAAAAAAGTAAATAGGAAACGCTTGTGAAGCTAACTTGCAAGCAAGGAATGACAAAATAAATGAAAAGAGATTTTTATGCTAATGTTCATTACATTGTCTAACATTAATTTATAATACTTGTTATGAGTTGAGCTATATATTTCCAGAGAGAGCATCAATAACTTTGCAAAGGTACCAGAATATAGTGTAGAATTTAAAAGTTTAACTTTACATATAAGATTATAAAATATAAATTGTGTATGGATGAATAAAAGATATGTTGAAAAAGACTAATGCATAGAATTACTTCAAAATGTCTGATTTCTGCAGAGCAATGTGTGTGCCATATTTTTAACCATAAGCATTGCATTAAAATTGTGTTTTATAACTTATTTTCCTTTTAAAGAACATCAGGCATTCTTATTAGACAAAACAAATTAAAAATAGTTTGAAGAAAGGTGTCGTTTGTTGTGTAAATAATAAAAATAACCTCAATATAAATATTCACATTCCTATCTCTACGGCTTAATTTTTCCAGATAATATATTTGAGCAAAGAAGAAAATGAGAAATAAGGACTTTTTGCCTTTCTAGTGATAACAAAACTAAGACTTCATCATAAATTGAGAGAAACACAGTATACTGAATCTCTTACTTTCAGAATTGTTTCAGTAACAGCGCTTAATTCATTTTTTGACTATACACTGTTAACTATGATTTAAATAGGAAAGCAGAAAGCCTGTCTTCACCAAATTTTCAAAAATGACAATAAAACAATAGTATTAATTCTGAATTTTACTCTTATATTTCCTGTCACAAATTTGAAAATTGACAACAATCATGAGATTGTAGCTTGTTATTAAACAAAGTGAATAATTAGGAAAAAATCAAAAGATAAACTTTCAAATATGTTTGAATTTAAAGGAAAAGACAATTTGTATTTAGACACAAAGTCTCCATTCAAATTGATGGCAGCAGAAACTCTGCCTCTCTGCTAGAATTGAGTCAAACTAACACATGGGCCACGAAGTGGGGAGCTGTCCGAGAAAACACTGATGGAGACTGATGGTAGAAAAGAAGAGATAAAATCAAGTTTACCCAAAGGCAGAGCTCTAAATTAATATAATTACAACTGAAATTCATCTGAACGTTAATATTTTGTGATTTCTTGATTACTTTGATGCAATTTATATTTAGCTGTTTCATTTTCATATAGTGCATACTTATATTGTATTTGAATGATCACTGTGATAATAGCTGTAGAAGAATGTTTCATCTAATATATATATATATATATATATATATATATATATATATATATATTTCATTTAATAAATGTTTTAAATGTAGTTCTGACAGATAATCACTTAACTGTTTAATTTCTTAAATGACACCAAAGTCTAAATTTTATTGTAATAGTTATGCATTCCTAAAATGCAAAATTTGCTATTTACATGCAAGTAACAAAATGTTTAATCTCAAAGTAATGAATTCTACTTTTGATCCGGCATTATATATTTTACTGAGGTATATAGAAAGTGATAACTGATAGTGGTTAAGGATATGTTAATTTGGTTAGATGCAGAAAACATTCTGTAGCATATATACCTGTGCCATAATATCACACCACAGGGCTGGAGGAATAATGCAGCAATTAGAGTCCTTGCCTAGCAAGGACAAGGCCGGGATTGCTATTCTCAGCACCATGTAAACCAGGAATGGGGATGATGTTCGTTATTTCAATCAGGGGACCCCAGATTTGATCCTCCAGCATCACATAATAGCTAGGTGTAGTGGCTCAAGCCTGTAATCCTAGCCTGTAATGCCAGCATTTGAGAGGCTGAGGCAGGAAGATTGCCAAGATTTTGTGGCCAACCTCAACTTTATAGTGAGTTCAGGACCACCCTGGATTATAGTACAAGACCTTGTCAAAAACAAAACAACACAAAACAAGACATTCCATTGTAAGCTATAGATATTAGTACTATTATTTGTCATGTATACCTTAAGAAATTAAGTTTGAAAGAGACTAGTACAATTTACAAATTAAAACAATTGCATGATTAATCAACAAAATATGTAGGATATATATTTAATTTAATATAAATGTAAAAATATCATTAGGTATATTCTAACCATCTACTAAAATGTAAGTATTATCATAAGCACTCAAGATATATTTAAAGAAATAGAGAGTATCAAATCTTCCATGAACATCTTAAAATTTGTGGAAGTTAATATATAACGAATTACATAAGATGATAATTTTAATAATTCATTAAAAATAATAACAGCAAAATAAGGTAAATTACCTTCACTCAGTTGAAGTGCTTCACTGAAAAAAAGAACAAATAATGATACCCCAAATTTGGTGATTTGTACCTAAAAATAAGTAATAAATATAGAGCCAATGGAAAAAATTTGTGGCTTTGACTATTCATGTTTATACATAAGAGCAGATTTATAAATTTAGTGACATGAAGAAAATCACCAAAATATTGATTCATATTTCCTTTGATTCGTTCATATATATAACATACAAATACCTAAGCTTTCCAGAAATTATAAAAATCAAAGAAGAAATACAAGTAATAAAATTTAAGTAGCTCACCCAATTCAGTGGTGAGGAGTTGATACTTGAACATTTCACATTCAGTTTAATCATATATGTGACATATATGCTAGCGATTTGATAAAGATTTTCATCTGGAGATCCTTTTATTCATAAAATGTTTATTACATTTGAAAGCAATCTTACCTGAAATCAAAACCATGTTCTAAACACCAAGAGGAAGTGTGACAATTGTCACATATATGGTTAAATCGAATGTGAAATGTTCAAGTGATATAAAGCTAATTTTAGAAAAATATTTTTATCTGAGTCTGATTTTTCACTGTAAATGATCAAAATATTCCACCCAATTTATATTTCATGTTGCAGAAATATTTTCTCTTTTACCTCTCTCATTTTAAATCATTTTTTAGTGACTACTACCATGGTGGCAGTGAAAATCTACAATATCAGCCAAAACATTTTTTAAGTTAGGAATGTGTCCAGTACTATCTATGAAGTCATTAAGCATAAACTGTTTTACTAGTAACTTATGCATACTTCTTAGATTTCCTTTTGATGATGAAACACAGGTGTGATTTTATTGAAATATGATTGTTCCAGTATTTTCTTGCCTGATACACATGACATAATATAAATATGATTGTGTGATGTTGGGAAAGTCCTGCACTGCATCACAGCTTTTTTATAGCTTCCCCACTGAAATAAAACATCAATTTTTATGGGAAATTATGTATTTTTCACCAGCTAAAGTCAACTTAATATTATAAATGCCCTTCTTCTACTTGACATGCTTTAGTGTGAATTGTATTTGAACATTTTGAACTGTTAATTACTAAATTTGTATGCATATACCTACAACTATATTTAAGAATTATTTAAGTAGTCAGTTTACTATAAAAACTTAGAAAATAAATCATTTAAATATACAAAGTAAAGTCATAAAAACTAGTTGTTTCTGCTTTAAAGCTATCATGTATTTATGACTAAGCATGCTTTTCTTAGAAAGGAATGTTTGGAGTTCAAAATAGTCAATTATTTCAAAAGCAGTTTTAAATTTCTAAAAAAAATGTATATTGAATAAAATACCTATTGAATCTTTATTGAAATGCACTTGTGAAACTTCATGACTCATGTGTGAGAAAACATGTATTCTTAACTAAGAAAATAAATATTAAGTAGGAGGGAGGAGCATTGGTGTATCAGGGTCAATTATTCCACCACCATTAATTACAGGCTTGAGAGGAGATGGAAATGGTTGTTGTCATTCATAATTCATGTTCATTTATTCTGGGCCAGCTGCGAGCACAACTCCTGTTCCAGCTGAGACCCTGGGAACTGTGTCTGTGTGTCTAAGCAGAATGAGGGTAATTCAAGGGCTGCGATGTAAGAACTGCCTTAGAAAATACATTGAAATAGAGATTTGCTTTGAGAAAAATGATGGGTACAGGGTAGTCTGGGGAGGGAAGACATGGGAAAGTGGGGCAGCCATGATTAGACACAGAGAAAAATTGAACTTCATGCAATTATGACTGAGGTCTCAGAAATGTAAGGAGTGGCAGAATAGTTCCGACTGGGGTGAAAACATAAGGAGTGGCTCTGTGATTTTCTACAGCTGCCACTCTGTAGGGACTGGGTGTCAAAGGCGAGATGTGAGGCTGGGTGAAGAAATTGTTTTCATCTATGTGAAATTCAATGTTTTGGGGGTTTATGGTATTTCTCTGTGTGTTCTAAGTGGGAAATTAATTTTCCTTTGTGCTAGATTATCTTTCCAAAATATTTCTATGGTAAAAAACAAAACAAACAAACAAACAAACAAAAAAACTTAGAAGAATAAAAGATTGTCCCTGTAGAGAGCAAAGTCTCATCTGCTCTGCTCTGGTCTCATCTCATCTGGTCTGGTCTCATCTGGTCTAGTCTGGCCTGGTCTGGTCTCATCTGCTCTGGTCTCATCTCGTCTGGTCTCATCTCATCTGGACTGATCTTTTCTGGTCTGGTCGCTTCTGGTCTGTCTGGTCTCCTCTGTCTGGTCTCGTCTTGCATCGTTGGGTCTCCTTTAGTCTAGAAAAAAAAAAAAAGTGACTAATAGTCAGTATTGCCGGATAGCACTGAACTTTTCCTGTGGAGATGTGAAAAAAAATGCCTGTTCACCCCATGTAGGGCACAGCTGATGGACCAAAGAAAGGACGAGAGCAAAGTGCAAGTTGATCAACCACTGAGGTTACTGAGATTACCTAGACAAGTATCTATGTAAATGTATGGGCACATGTATATATATATGCACACATATATACAGAGAGAGAGAAGGAGGAAGAAAGAGAGGAGAGGGAATATCTTAATATTGTTATCATTTTGGTAATTTTTCTCTAGATAATCATCACTAATACATTTTATAATACTTGTTTTATTATATATATAAAGCTGTAATCATCTGTAAAATCTAAATTAAAGAATGCAGTTTATGCTTTTCTCTTATTACTGTTTCATCCTCTGATGGACTAGTGGTGTCACTGAAGATAGGATATGATAAATACCATGATATTAGAATCTTGTAAAATATTTTATTATTATATAACTACATCTATCTTATGAGAATAAACATTTCTCTACTTGCAATACACCTTATTTGGACTTCGTACAGATTATCCAATTAATAAAAATTTTCAGTATGAGAAAGAAAAATGTTTGTCTAACACTTGTTCCTAATGCGTGTACGAAATATCAGCAATTTTATCTCTCATTATGACGTCTGCCTTCTTGGTTACTTATTTGCTGTAGACAGAAACTGCCCTATTTGCAAGGCTCCACTACAGATCACATACGCTATTGTTGTCTTTGCTATATTATTTTCATTATCTGCAGATGCAAACATACAGATTCTCTGGCACTGTGCCAGATAAATAGTACAATGCATACTGCTCTAACATAATTGTTTTTCATCTCTATCAGAACACATATAGAGTCTAAGATGATGCTTAGAAAACCCAGGGACCAACAAAGGAATCAATTATAAAGATTTCTCATAGGGCATCTTTCTATGTTATGTGTTAGCAGATGTCCAGGTCCTATGAGAAATATAGCCCTTCCCATGACCTTAGAAAAAAGAAAGTGTGCTAAGAGTGGCACCCTTGACAAATACTGGTTATTAAATGCTAGGGTTTTTATTAATAAATAGAGGCTTTGATTTTTAATTAAGGATCTCATAGTTTCCTGGGATGTTAAAGAAATTAACAGGGGCTCAGAGGCAAATATTCAGAAGAGCTGATAATAAATAACTGTGGTTTAAACAACAATCCTAATTTCAAGTTCCAAAGCTGTGTGCTCTGGAGATGAGTATCAAGTAAATTTAGTCATGAGATATTTTTTTTTTTTCTTTTTGATGTTGTTGTTATTAGAGATGTTGTGCCTGATTCTAGAACTTTCTTCACAGGCATATCTGCAACTTCATAAATCTCTTTGCACTTACATTGAAAGTTTGAATTTAAGCCATGTTCTCTAAGGTAAAGGGTCAAGGGTCTTATCCACTGAACCCCCAAGCCTCTTACTTCAAGTATTTTTGAGTCCAGGCATTTCTTTGTGACAGAAGACACTCATGAGGGATTATGTACTGTGCCTGCGGGTAAAGAAGTACAAGAAACACCGACTTACTAAGTGTACACGTGCTCCAGCTGGACAGATTTTGACCTTGACAATTGCACTAAGGCAAAGATGAATGCAAAAGGGCTTCACTGCTGTCAAACGTTGTAACAAAACAACCTTTAGGACCTAATTTTTTTTTTTTTTTTTTTTTTTTTTTTTTTTTTTAATAACAAAACTGTTTACCAGTACAGGGAGTAAAAAAACAATCCAACTATTGGTTTTAGAGAAATTGAATCTCAAAGAGAAAAAAACTTTAACAACTGTGGGTCAAAAAGACACTAGTGACAAGGATGCTGAAATGGTAAGCAATCTTATTTGATACAGTCCGGCATTATGTGTCTGTCATAAATGGCCAAGGTGTTCATTCAATTTATTTCCTGAGTTCGATAAAAGGAGAGAGTGATTATTATTTTTCAAACAGAAACACAGGTTCTTTTTCATGTTACTTTTTGAAAGGTTTGACCAAAAAAAGAAAGGGGCAAACCAAATACCAGTAATTCATCCATAGACAAGTCTATAACATTCAAATACATGAGTCTTTTGGGGGGCATTTTAGATCCAAACCACAATACATGTATGTCATAGAATTGCAAAGGGAATAATTAGTTTGCTTAGCTGCAAATAAAACTGTTGTCATATCTATCTTCTAACTTTTATTCTGAAGCTAAAACAGCTCCCACATCCAATTCAGGCTCAGCCTGGGTTACAAAGTGTGACCCTGTCTCAAAAACAAACAAGCAAACAAGTGAAACAAAATAACAAGAATGATATCTAAAATTAGAAAAAAATTACATTATGCTTTATTATAATTTGATAATAAAATTTTAGTTATTAAAATTTTCTTTGAATGGGTATTTAGTTATATGCAGTTTCTACATTTCAAAAACATGATCATTTTTTTCCTGGCTTAATAAGTCAAATATCATGTGGTAAATACAGAAACTACCTAATCATTTTAGTATACTGGTTACTTTGAACTAAAGTCAGCCCCTAGTTTTAATTTTTCTAGCTGGAGATTGATGATCAACCTTTCTGTCTTTCCTGATCGAGATATATTTTGATATACAGTGGTCAAAATATAAAAAGAATGTGACTTTAAAATTTGGTCCAATTAGTTCCTGGACCTTGTAATGAAATGAGATTGAATATCTAATAAGTGCATTATTTGCACAAGAATTAAACACTTTATATTACGAACTAAATCTCTCCCTTTTCAAGAGGTATGATATGAAAGTGAATAATGCATTTTGTTTTATTTCTTACCTTGTAATAGCCCAGTCTTATCAATTAAAAAGCTTGATTTGATTCAAAGAGAAATTTGTACACCCTGTTGGTATATAAACTCATGTGAGTCCTGACAGAAACATATAACTCATTCTAGCTCTTACTCATATGTCAAATTTTTGCTAATATAGTCTTGTTTATACTTACTGTTTGCAGATGTCCACTTGCTGTCTTTTCAATCCTATTAGAACTGATCAATAGTTGGTCTGTGAATATCTATTTAGAAAAAAAAAATATTCAGTGTGGACCTGCATTTTTCTGTGATTTTGCAAATCTTCATCAATATTTTTTCAAGTCCTTAAAATTGATGTAAATCTTACAGCCATTACTCAAGGCTCCACTCTTGCTCAATCTACTGGTGACTGTTTAACCTTTAATGAAACTAAGCTGATTGCTGCAATAGAATCCCAAATTCTAGTAAAAGCCATAAATTAAGCAAAACCATATATTTTTCTGAATGCAAGTTTCACAAGGGACAAGAATATTTGTCACCCACTTAGGATAGGGCATATCTCAGGGCACTCAAAACCTGACTAAAAGTGTCCTAGGAAAATTCGTCCAGACCTCTCTCGAAACTGGCTACAAACATTTTTGTAACATAATGGCAGTTATCACTAACATATGCCTAACTTTGTCGTTCTTGTCAAACTATGTATATTTTTCCTCCCTCCAGATATTACCTAAGATCTCACTTTTTACTATTTGGAGATGATATAATCATCAATGCCTCGAAATTAGCAGTGTCCACACTCCTGGCTTACCAAATTTTGAGAAATGTTTTCACTCATACTGTCACAATGTTCGTGATATTATTTCAAGTAATCCAGGACAATTATGTGTCCTCTGTATATATCCTATGGCATAGTTCTCAGGGCTGCCTGTTCTTCAGCTCCAGGGGCCACTCTCATAGGACATAGCCTGAATTCTCACAGTAGGTTGCTGCATTCACCTCCGTGTTTCCTTTGCTGTGTCTGCTCTCTTGAACAACTCTACATGGAAGCAGATTCAAGGCCAGGATTGCATCTCTTGGAGGTATCCTGGGATAACAAAGATTCACCAGTACTCTGTGATGTCTAAAGTAATTGAAAATTTTAGGACACTACAATAAATGATTATGACATGCCTTTTTGCATGAAAAATTCGAGGCATATTCTTTGTCCACTGTGTAATTAGGTTATCTTCTAGACGCAACTATAAGAGCTTGCATACTTGCAAACAGGAAATCTGACACCATGTGCAATGACTCCACATATATTTTTGTAGAATATATCACTTCCATAATCCAGAAAATTCTAATTTCTGCAAATTCTCTTATTCTCAGTGTTAATATATTTGCTGTCCTATTTCATAGGATTCAAGTACTGTTACATTTTATTCATTCAACAAATTAATGTATATTGTTGACTGATTATTTCCCATTAAGCAATACCCCATAATCTGAAATTGACAAATAGATACAAATAGGTAATTATTAGGTGAATGATACATACAGTTATACAATATCCTGTAGGCTTTCTTCTTTTATTATTTTAGTTTGTTATTACCTCTTATCAGATGAGATATTTGTATAGAAAAGGGACAACTTTTATAAAAATTGTCACATTTGCTTTTTGACTTGCACTATATCATAGTATTCATGGCCAAGTTAATTTCTCTCACATTGACATAACCACAATATCAGCAGGAGATTGTTTCCATGACTCATGAAAGACTAAAATCCCAAATTCTCTAGTATATTACATTAAATGGCATAATATTTACATATAACCCATGCAAATCCTACCGTATACATCACAATAACACATAATGCAATGCAAATGATATATAAATTGTTGCATTGCTTAGGGAATAGTGATAAGAAAGCAACCCCACGTGTTTTGTACTGATGCAATTTTTATTTTGATTCAATGTTGATTATATGTGTAGATATGAAAACCTGGGGTACACAGGTCCATTCTGTATGTACAAACCTCATCAAATATTTGAGGGAAGCAATATACTTCAGGGAATGCTTAAGGTCCATGCCCTTCCTAGGAGCACTCCAATAGATTTTATAGATTTGCCTTCATTCTTAGGACATTTTTATTGTATGGTGATTATGTCTATTTGTTCTACAAGTAGTGGTAAGTAAATTATTATTTTATTTTTAGCATTCAGTTATGGATTGACTCAGACTAAAGAAATCATTATCTGGCAGAAATAAATAACTTGTTTACAAAAATCCAAGAGGACTCGTTAGGATTTCACATTTTACACCATTCTTAATCATCAGAGCAAATGCATACTTTTTTTTTAAATCAAACCTTACCTGTATTTACATGGTTAGAAGCAGCATTCTGGTCCTCATAAAAACTCCAACGCTGCAAATCCATCACACTTTAAATCTGCATGGATTAACTTCCTCTGAGGGAATTTTAGGTCTTCTTATCCCAACTTGTATCCCTAATATTTTTGTTCTGGACTGAGTGAACATGACACAAACTTCTGCGAGCCACGTAACCTTTTAACTGGGTGTTGCCATGCCCTACCTGGTGTACTTGAAATGTATCATTAGCAAGTCAAAAATGTGTGGTCTCTATCAACTTTTAAGTGTTTAAAATATTTTCATTAGGGACAGGGTATACATTAAAGTTTTAGAAGAAATCAAACACTGTCATCTTGCTGGGAAGAATTAATAAAGTATGATTCTAACCACCTACTTTTATTAAGATAAGTAAAATACATGCCCAGTTTCACACAGATTATATCAACCTAGATCAGGATCATCACTATTCAGAGTGAAAAGATCTTCCTGCCAGATGATGACAAAGATAAGATGTCGTAGCATATTCTGAAAACATCTCAGAGCAGGTTGCTCTTCTCAAGGTCATAGATAAGAAAATTTTCTTTTCATCTATTTTTAAAGATTTTCTTCCTTTATAAAAGTAAAAAAAATTATCTCTGTCTCTTTCTGTGTCTTTCTTTTTCTGTTCTCTCTCTCTCTCTCTCTCTCTCTCTCTCTCTCTCTCTCTCTCTCTCTCTCTCTCTCTCTGTCTCTCTCGCTCTCTCGCTCTCCTCTCTGTAAAAAATGAAACCCTTCCTTTGCTCCCATTTATAAAAAGACTGGTAAGAAATGGCTTCCCTGAATCACTTGGTGTTCATTTCCTGATCCTTCTCTATGGACTCTGTTTTCAAACTACACTGCACCCTCTGTTTTCATAAGTCAAAGACAGGCTCAATACATCCTTAAACTACTTAAAAAAATTTCATCATATGTAACTGGAACATTTCAAAAGAAACTAAGCTTTTACTTGTTCCACCACAGCATGCACCTGGAGGGACCAAAAAAAAAAAAAAAAGAAAGAAAGAAAGAAAGAAAGAAAGAAAGAAAGAAAGAAAGAGAAAAGAAAAAGGATAAATGAAAAAGCATGATACCTATTTCCATATAAGCAATGCCACTCTATTCCAGAACTTAAATGGGCCAAGAACAATACCTATAAAAGTCTAGGAACAGCCTCTATAATAAGAAAAATATTGAAAAAAAGTCTCTCGATAAGTAAAATAGACTTGCTTGTCTAGGTTTACAGCATGTTTCTTGGTGGAATGGATAAATCAATGTTGACCTTAATAATCTGTGATTCTTGTACAATTATATGCATAGTTTAGCTTTAGTTAAAGGCAGCAAAGATAGAACAATTATTCATATTCTCTAACAATTTTCTCATATTCTTATTATCTAACATTTTGTGGTATATTTATCATTTATCAAAATTTGATATGTAACTTTTTAAACTAAATGTAACTTTCAGATTTTACTATTTTTTTCTCTAATATTCTTGTCATTTTCTAGCTTTTTACCCAAGACACTTTGCAGACATGTTTTTTTCACTCTATCAATTTATCTTTTCTTGATGACTCTGACATTTCTCAATCATATTGGCCACATATCTACATAATACCACCTGAATAAGGTTTGTGTTAAATTTTTCTTCTAACAAAATTGAGGTTATATGATTTGGGAGAATACTGTACAGGCCAAATCCCAACATCATCAGATTGTATGGAAGTACATGCTATCAATAGGACAATAAGTGATAATAAAAATTATTAGACCAACACAATGTGTTCTTTTTTCTCTACTTAAAACTAGCCTCTCTTCTAATTTGTTATTCTATTTTTTCAAAGCAACTCACCAACCAGAGCACACACTCAAGAATTCTTAACCGATAATTACACCTTATTAAGAATTCTTCTTAAGAAGAGAATGTCTTCATTCCAGGTTAGAGAATTCACTTCTAAGACAGGTTTGTCCTTTATCCCTTATTACAATAACATTTTCACATTGAAAAAAATCCTTCTTCAATTGAACACAATTTAACATCTTAAGAGAACTTGTATTATTCATCCTTTGTTTCGAGGTAAGAAATTCTAATTACCAAAGTCTCACTTTCCAATTTCAGCAGCCTTGTAACACCATTTTAGAAACACAGCATTTAACATTGGGTGCATAGAAATAAAATATAATCAGAAATGATGTGCATATCGTAAGGGAGTAGAAGCTGAAATGAGTTAGTACAAGAGCGATCTTCGCCTAGATAAAGCCAGATAATATGAGACTCTGAGTGGATAGTACTATACAAGAGGAGGGATAAACAACATATATTGTAGTTGATTTACTTAAACCTCTAAACATATTAAAGTCTTGAGCAGCTAAAATTATTTTTAGATTTTATTGGCTTTCACCATCTAGATATGTTAAAATCTTGGATGACTAACACTGTTTTCAAATTTTCTTTGCTATTGCCAACAAAGACATTAATAATAATAATTCATTCATTCATTCATTAATGATAATAATGATAATTCTAATCTAATAGGCTCATTTCATGTAAGAAAAAATGTTAATCTGAAAATGTTGAAGGACTTGCATTGTGATATACAGCTATGGAATATAAATAGTGTTAGTCCCCATTTTCAGAATCCCAAGCCACTAATTTGTATTGCTCCTATTTTATAGTGCTAAGTCACCTAATGACAATGCCCAAATGACAAGTTTCTTTCATTAGTTTTTTCCAAGGTTACATTGTGTTAACCTGACTAAGACTGAGAGTGGAGTTTCATCAAACCCCATTCCAGGGTTTTAGATCCAAATTATTCATGTTTAATAGTAAGGTTTATATAGTACTGGAAAGATAAAATTAAAGCAGCAGGATATAATATTATGAGACCCTTACAATTGAAATTTGTTCCAGGTTTTTTAGAGAGCTGCGTGTTGCGTTCTACTCCATCTTGCTTACATCTGGAGCTGATCTGGTCTACTGGTCTGGCCATGCTGTATTCAGTATGCTAAGATCACTTCAGATGCCTGGCTACAGACCTGTGAGAGAGTTAATCACACAGAGCTGAAACAAAGTTTCCCAAGAGCTTAAACTTTTTATAAAAATTTCTCTACATTTACACTTTATAGCTGTTTTGCAGCACCAGATGTGCTTGTTTGAAAATTTTTAGAGCATTCTGCATCACGTCACAGGTGCAATATACATTACTTCTTATAAGATGTTCCGAATATTTCATTTTTTCACAAAATTCTTTAACATTTGTGAAGCACTAATTTATATAGCAAATATATAATCCTCAATGTAATTACTGTGGTTTGGATCTTGATGCCCCGCAAAAGTCTCATGTATTAAGATCTTACAAATTATTTTTTATGGGAGCATGTGCTGTTAGGAAATGGGGAGCTGTTTTAGAGTGGTGGATTGTGGGCATGCAATGGATTATAGATGTGTGGAGGAGGACCACCGTGTGGTAGAATATAGAACACAGGCTTTTAGTGGGTGAAGGGCTTAAATCTAAAAGCAGTGGATCACTGCGGCTAGACTCATAGGGGACAGATCACTCGGATAGGACCTGGAGGGGTATACACTACTTCCTGCTTGCCTTGAGGAGCTGCTCCCACCTGTACCTCTGCCATATGCTTCCACTGTTACCAGCCACACATGAGGGAACTGAGACTTTCTGAAACTGTGATCTAAAATAAAAGTTTTCCTTCCCTGGTGTTTGTATTTCTGATATTTTGTCAGAGCAGCAAAAAAAAAAAAAAAAAAAAAAAAAAAAAAAAAAAAAAAAAAAAAAAAAAAAAAAAAAAAAAAAAAGTAGCTAAGACAAGAGCCAATGCCTTGCCTGCCTTCTTGGCTATCATCTGACATTTCCGCTGATTTTGTGTGTTTCACCCTTCTAGATCATTAAGTGAGACAGATAGATGAGCATTCTTTTTGAAAATGAATTTTAAAAAAGAATGATTCAGGAGACAGGGAATGCTAGAAATAATTCACTGTAATATTTGTTTGTGTTAGTTAGCTTGTGCCACTACCATAAATTGACACAGGAGGGTAGCCTAAATAGTAGAAATGAATTTTCTCAAAGTCTTATGGGCAGGAGTGCAAGATCTACGCAGTAGAATGATTAGTTTCTGGTGTTCTCTTTCACAGGCTAGCAAAAGGCCATTTTCTAAGTATGTCCTTCATTGTGAACAAGGCTTGTAGTTGAAAGACCCAGGCTAAACAAAGCACAGGCTTCAGCCCCTTAATAAAGTTAGTAGGTCTGGCCTAATTACTTTAAGTAATTTCAGTTACTAACTAAATAATTGATCTTTAATAAATAATTACTTCCTAGTGTCCCAATCACCAAATACAGTCTCATTGTGGTTAAGATTTCAATATATTAATTTTGGAAAAGGCGTAAACACTCTTTAGCATTTCTTAAGAAAAATTATGAAGATAACAGGTCTGTAAATATGCACATTATCATTGTAGGAATTTAAGAAAGGATAGATGAAAATCTGTAACAGGCCACTCTGTGCTTTCATTCTTATTTAAGTTCACATAAAATAAAATTTAAAAATTTGTAGTCTGCTTGAATAATGATAGGAATGCCAAGCCAAACACTCTCTGAGTACCACACATTTTGGTAGTTTTATTATAAATAAGAAAAAGACCAAGAATACAATAGAATTTAAATAATGGAATTTTTTTTCTTAAATAGTGTACAAAACTATGAAAATCGAATTCTTTCAGTTTTTAGGAGTGTATTCTAAGGAATAAAAATAAGCATTTATGCAAATTTTAAAACCCTGAATAAATAAAATTTTAAGAAATTCTACTATTATAAAGTAAAAATAAATTGGGCAAAATAATCTGTCTTCAAAAGAATTCTACAACTGAATTAATATTTGAAAATAACAGAAAGGAAAATCTTGAACAATGCTTTCAGTTTCATATATAGGTAAAATATAACCAAGCAGCCCGGCTAAGATGAACCTGAATACACAGAGTGCTCATATCACTAAATATTCTAATGTTAGGAATGATACAAACAGTTGTATGAGCTAGGGATGAGGCAATAAAAAAATTGAGAAGCAGACTAAGATGAAACAATATTCTAAGCAAATTTTAAAAAGGTTTTGTTAAAGCCAATGTTTCTCTTGCCAAATTAATTCCTTTCTTTTTTATCTTTTTCAAAGGATAAGAAGCCTCTTTTCTTTAACTAGAGTTAATATTTGAGAACAAACAATGTACAGCAAAACCATGAAGATGCCTCCGAATTATCAGAATGAGGACCAGGTGTGGGAAGTAATATTATGCCTCTAAGAAAACAACCTGGTCCAGTGTTTTCGAATTTTGAAATTCATCATTTTGTTCATTATTTACACATGTCCGTTGGCAGCCTGCCAATTCTAATGTATGCACAAAGACAAAAGCCATGTAATTAGAGGTGGATGACCTGTTTTGGCTGGAAATTTTCCCCTCAATGTGTCAGAAATATTTAATTTGCAACAACTATTTTGAAAAAAAAATGCTGGTGGGGATGAATACAACTATTTCTAAGAAGCTTAGGTCCATAGCAGAATATCCCAACATATTCTTTCTAAAATTAGCAGTTTTGTTGTTATTAATGACATAAGATGACTTGTGGCACACACATCATTTTTTACTGAATGTTTGCTACTCCTACAGGAAAAACAATATTTGCTACAGGCAGGAAGAGAGAGAATGACAGTGCCAACTTTCAGTAACTTATAGTTGACTATATTTTCCTATTTTGTTTTATGAGTGTTTTAAACTGCTCATATTCTATATTTCATTGTAGATTTTAGCACAAGGTGCAGATGTCCCTGACACATCTGTTTTCATACCTTTATATAAATGAACTTGAAAATGATACTGGCAACTCCCGGGACTGCATTAGTCACAATAAAAGCTACATATCTTTGCCTTGTCTACATGGAGATCATCTATGTATAACTAGATGTTGAACAACTAGTCATTCTTTGTGTGTCCTCAACATGCTGTTATTTACATACTACTGATTTGCTATGCCCGGCCATCTGGTTACAGATGAAGTGCTGCAGTCACTCTATTTTTGTCTTTTTTGCCTTTGTTTAAGATGAATTTCTAAATATTATCAGTACCAAATGTCTTATGATTGTTTATGTTAATAGCTTCCAAAATATTGCATGTTTATTCCTAGATTGTTGTGTAATACATTTATAAATTTATGTAGCACCAGACATTTAGTAGATTTTGTGAGATGGTAAAAATAAACATAGTGTCTTGGTTTTTTAATAGATGTGGGTAGGTGATGTTATTTCTTAACAACGATTTGAAACTCTATGAACCCAACATCTCGTCTTATTCTAGCTGAAATCTAGGCTTGTAAGTCTCAAAGAGAAGATAGGGATGCTTTGAGGAAAGAATTCATATTATATTTCTTACTGACTAAATTTTAATAGATTATATATATTTGAATTATTTTCACAGAAGGAATAAATATAGACTCACTTCATACAGTTCTATGGCAGAAGTGGGAAAATTTTGGCTGCCAAATGTCATTTGGATTTTTAAGACATTATTCGCAAGCTATACAAAAATATCAATGTAAAAATTAGCCTGCTACATTTGATAAAACATCAGAAATATCAAAATATTAATACATTTGGTAAAACAACATCAATATATTTGGTGAAACATCAAAAATATCAAAATATCAATGTAAAAATTAGCCTGCTATATTTGGTAAAACATTTAATTAACTAATTTCTAGTAAGATGCTTGCCTTGACCAAGCTGAAGCAAATTGCTCACAAAGAAAACTCTTCCTACCCTGTGCAGTACTCCTTAAAATGTAGCCATTTGGGATACATACATGTGAAATCAGATAATAACTGAAGTATTTTGTATGAATTCAAAGAAGTTGGCTTTATGATTGCTTATTGTAAAATAAACTATTAAAATGTATCAGCATATGAATTATCATATATATATATATCATTAAGTATATTCATATTGTAATTCATTTATGTAATATCACAGAAATTTTGTATTACTGTGTTTTAATTTTTAATACTTAAAATATTTGATGAAAATCCAACAATAAATTTATATACAAACTATATTTCAATATATAATTTTTAAAATATGAAATATATTTAATGTCTTGGTACATTCTAAATTAAAGTCAAATATATAGTTTCATTAAAAGGAAACCTACAAGTGGTAGTTCAATAACTTTACAAACACAGGACATATAGCTCAAATTGTTGCAGATATTTTGGGGGAATGTGCGTGCTTACAGTAAGATTACTTGATGTTGCCAAGTTTTTATCAGAGCATCAATATCAACTATAATGAATTTAGGGTTTCCAACACATTATCCAATATTTTGTTCTGATAGGTTTCTAATATAAACATATAAGATGGAAACTCATTGTTTCAATAATTATTTCGACAATTTGAAACTTAAGTAACATTTTACAAATTTATTCTGAAATTAGATATCACATTCTCAAAATCACGTTTTCATTGTTTGACAGAAAACTAAATAGCTGTAAACTATAAATTATAGTTGCACATTTGAAGACTTTTGCATATCATTTAAATTCTGCTTTTAAATTTACTTATCTGTAAAATAGCGAAGGAATAATGTAGGGTTATTGTAAGGGTAAAAAGTGTTTGGAAGAAAGTCCTGAACAAGGCAAGCAGTCCTATAATTTATTGTAATTCTATTCTTGCTCATTTTTGTTTACAATTTATCAATATGCATTACTACAAAATCAATATTTAAAACAACAAAACACTTATAATTATAGAAATTTTACTAAAATCTTATTATTGAGGCTTTTATATTCACATTATGCAGCTTTTATTCTGTAGGAAAATGTTCTCATTTTCTCAAATACACACCTCTGTAAATTTGTTTTTATAATATTTCAGGGTGTAATGAGTCTCATTTTTGTTTTTCAAAGGTAAAGTTCCTTTATTATTTCTAGGCTACATAGTATCAAATAATTACAAATACATAACAATCTATTCTGGAATTAATATATTATTATTGTTCTCAATGGTTATATTACCTTTTCAGAGATATAGTTATGTAGATATATGTAGGGTCAGGGGAATCTGTTTTGCTTATTTTGTCCACTTCCATTTTCTTGGTATCCCTTATCTAGTGACAAATCACACACTATTTCTATATATATTGTTCCCTTTCTTCAAAATTATCTTTGGTTTTGTTGAGTCTTTGCTGTTCTACGTAAATTTAAAAATTAACTTTTAGTTCCAAACCCCAAATCTGCTTACAATAGTGATTTAATCAAATAAGATTTTATAGATTTTAATAAGAAAAATGTCACTATTTGGATCTTAATTCTTCTCTTCCATAAGCAAATCCCTTTCTTGCTTTACATAGGTGATTTCTCCTCAATTATACAATCTCTTCTCCATAGAAATTGCTTATTTCTTTTGTTACTTTACTTCTAGCATGTTTGTATCCATGATGTTGATGGAAATGTGATTTTTCCTACATTTTTAATGATAAATATTCACATACAGTAGTGCTATTGAATATTAAATGTTTTCCTTACATTTGGCAACTTATAATGATTTTAATACACTCTGTGGGAAAACATTCTGATTACATGTAACAAGAAAATGTCATTTTCGCCAAATTTATGTTACTTTTCCCTCTTTATCCGAACCAGTTACCACGTCCTATAAAGCTGGTGTAATGTAAAGTGGGGATGATGAGTGCCAGCTTAAAGTAGCTCAGAAAAAATGCAAAATATTCCAGAGGAAATATAATAAACATTCAAAAAAATCTATATACCCAGGAGTGCTGTTTTCACAGACCTATAATCCCAGCACTCTGGGGCAGGGATTGGATGTCCCATCCCTGGCAGTTTACTTAGTGAGACCCTGTCTCAAAATAAAAAACAATACTAGGCTAGGAGCTCAGAGTGAAGGCCCTGGGCTTGATCTTCAGTGCCTCAAGAAAAATAATAAAGCTATCCAGAAACGATAAAATAGCAAGAGGAGAAAGAAATCTGTATAAGATATAGAGATGGGTTTATTGCCAGGAGAGCAGAATCTGTTGAAGTCCAAAAGAATTACCCTGCTGCTCCCCAACTAGAGGCTGTTGTAATCTCTTCTGAATTTACTGTGAAATTGCTACTTCAACTAGACTTTCCTCGAAACCAATACTGTTTCTGACCACCATGCTTGTATGTAGAGTCATGCTATACCACTTGCTGTCATAATCATAACCTCAGACAATTGCTAGTATCTGCTAAGGAGTAAAAATTCCTTTTCTCCTCCTATATTATAATATCCAAAGGCAGTTTTCCACTGGACGACTGGCCATGGAGGCAAGGTAGCTCTCCTGCCTCAGCCTCCCAAGTGCTGGGATTACAGGAGTGCACCACCATGCCCAGTGAAGGTGGCACTAGAGAATGGAACTCAAGGAAGTGTGCTTGCTAGGCAAATATACTTTGCAGATATGAAACAACAGCAATAGAGAGAAAGTTTATGTTCAATGGCAAAAGACTGATAATTAAAAAATAGGTGTTTTCTGAGTTGAGGACATATTCTATTTAGCTTTCTTAGAAACTTGCTGAGTCGTGGATAAGATATTATCTTGTGAAATTTTTCAAGAAATTTTCAAGAAATATATTTCACTCCCGACTCACCTCTTGTGGTGATCGTTGAACAGATGTCGTGGTGCCGAGACCTCTTTTGTCTCCCTGATGCACTCAGTAATCGTAATTTTACATATTGCTATGCTTGTTTGGTCAATGTTTAACTGAGAATGTATATTTTTAAACAAGTGATAGTGTCTGTTCATTCTTTTCTTTCACCAACTTCAACCAAGTGTAAATTAATTTAATAAGCCAGTAGGGTCTCCCGGGAATTTTTCTCTTCCTTATTTCCTGGAGGAGTCTTATGCCATAGTATTACATATTCTTTAAACTGAGTGAGTGGGGTAGAGAGCAGACATAGTTTAGGAGATCTTTGATCTATTTGATTTTTTACTTTGTAGTCATTTTTATTGGTATTAATTTATGAAACATAGTAGAAATCTGGTTGAGAGACTGATACTTTTTATCATTTTACTTTCCTTTCCATCATCCTCCTCTCATATGTAAATACAGGATGTACACTACAAATGCATATGCACTTATGTGAACAGCCATTACTTTTAACACAAAATTTTATCCTTCCGGAGTTTCCAAAGAGGAAAATTTTAGTGATAGATCCAAGTTGCTCCATTTGTCTCATGTTCCATTTAATTCATTTTATAGTTTATTATTTGCAATTTTGACAATGTTTGTTTATCTTTAGTATAGTAGAATATTAACTTCATTGTCTATATTCCCTGTATACATATGTATGCATGTGTGTGTGTGTGTGTGTGTGTGTGTGTGTGTGTGTGTGCGCTTTTAGAGGCATTTTAGTTTCCAAATTTTAATTTATCACTCATATTGCTCCATTTTATTATTTTTGATAGAGAATATATTGTCTTCTAATTAAAAAGATTTGTTCAATCCCAAAATAACATATTATTTTGCATAGTGTTCTTCATATATATATATATATATATATATATATATATATATATGTATGTATGTATATATATATGTATGTATGTATACATGTATGCATATATGTGTGTGCCTGTGTATATACAAACACACAAACATGATGTGTTCAAAATCCATAGTGAATTTTTAAATTTTTCAAATCTATCATGGTAAAAAGATATTGCTAATAATCCCCTAATTCTTTCCTTTCTTTTTTATACCTTTATCCCATTTCTTTTAAAGCTGTTTGAGAAGTCCTTTAACATTAGTGTCTTTATGAGTTTTTATCAAAAATAACATGAATGTTGCTGCAAGGGATCTGGAACCATGTGACTTAGGGCTTGTTCCCAAAGTCAAAATGAACTTGAGAGGTATAAATTTTGAATTGAAGAAGAATGCTGAATCGCTTTCAGCAGTAAAACTAACGAGAATCATTACAGAGTACCCCAGCACTACATCCTGATGTGAATACGTGGTGAGTTACAAATTACACCAAATAGAACTGAAGGACCGACCTGTCCGTGTTTGTACCCTGGATTAGCAAATAGCGTGGAGAATGGCAAATATTCATTTTTTCATCTATAAAATGAACAACTGACATTAAAGTAATATGTCACTCTCCTACTGTGTATATGCTATGTACCCCTAGGCCAATCTAGGGTTTCTGAAAGAAAAATAAAGTTGTTTAATACAATGACACATTGGTGATCCAAAATATTTTAAGAAATCACAGGGCACAAAAGAAGTTGGAGATGATGAAAAGAAATGGGAAGTAAGATGTTAAAATAATTTTTCTATGCTTCCCTTAATTATCCCACTTTTTAAAGTGTATGTAATACATGATATTTATATCTGACTTGGGGAACTGGTGTAGGTATGTACTGCATCTTGATTATTTTAAATGAAATATTTCTTTAAGTTAACAATAAAGCTCTGGGTGGAACAATTATTCCAGAAACCAGAATAAAATATCACAAAATTAAGCTCTGACCTCAAGTCACATTGTAGTACTGGCTGCATATAAATTTCCTACATAATCTACTGCATTTTAAATGAGTAACAAAGATGTTGTTACCTCAGCCTGTCTGCTCCGCTGTGAATTACAACCTAATTTAAATGAGTCTAGTGAACTTTTCTATAGAGAAAAGAATCTGATTTCATCAAAGCGGGTTCAGCCTGTGACATGCAGTGGATGGTTGTGGCCCAAGTTGCAGCCTGCTGGGATTGGCAGCCCCTGCCATCAGTGTCTGTCAGGAAGCAGAGGTTTCTCCCTTTGTATTATCAAGGATCTCCAGGCTCCTGTGCTGGTCACACTGCAGCAAAGTGCTGCCGGTGAGCCGCTGCTGCAGAGAGACCCCGGAGAGGTTCTCACTCTGTATTTAAAGGACCCCAGAGCTGCTGGAAGACAGTGTGCCTGCCTCTTCTAAGTGGCATGTGTGAAGAGATATCTGATTTAGCGGTTCTGACAGCCCACAGGAAACTTGATTCAGACAGCAGCAGAATGTGAAATAGCAGAAGCTCTCATCCTGGAGTTTAAGGAAGACGACAGAGAACTTAGAATTCAGTGTGCTCCTGATAGTCAGGTACCACGGCAGTGTTTTAATTTACCAAATCACTGCAAATGCTAAAAGTATTTCAGTAACCTATTACCGGTCATGTTCTGTAAAAATAGTCATTGTCAGGAAAAAAGACACCTGAGGTAAGAGACTGAGGCGTCAACTACAAGCATGAGGACTCTGGAATCCAGTGAATCTGTTTTAAAATGTGTTTACATCACTTAGTATTGATGAGAATTTAGACATTTTATAAACTTTCTATTAATCAGTTTCTACACCTGCAAAATTTGGAAGGTGCACTCATCTTATAAGATTCAAGTAAGATGACTTGGGTAAGGAAGTAGCAAATGTGTAGTAGGGCCTCAGAAGATACTTGATTTTATCTTCCATTCACCACCAGAATCTGCGCTTAATCTAACCCACCACTCATTCTTTTATTTCAATGTGACAGTCACAATATCTATTGATAGACAATTTCAGTAATTCTATCTTCTGTTTATGGTGCAATATCATCTTTGTCCTTCATATAACTAATAAGAGAATCAATCTATCCCATTTATTTATTAAATGATAAACCCAGCTTATTTTATCTCTATCAGTTGAAAACATCATTTGATGAGGTATAATTGATTTCTCATTACAACACAAAATCTTAAAATTCAATTTTGTAAAATCATGAATTATAACTAGATAGCAATAAAGATATACAAGTTATTTCAAAGTGTCTCATTAAGAAAACTAAACATATTCAAAGACTTATTTCAAAATCGATCATGTGAATAACACATAACTTTCTCAAACTTAACATAGTAAAAAAGAGAGTAACTTACTTCTTTATTCTTATTGTCATTAGTTTTTTGGCCTATTTTGCATGCCATGTAAAAAGACATAGAATATTCGTCTGTAATTATTTAAATGAAATATTTGAATTAAATCAAAATAAGTACTTTTGAGAATGTATCTCATAAATAGAAATAGTTATTGAATACATATTTATACCTTTGGGGAAAATTAACTTTTTAAAAAAATAGAAAAAATGGTAAACAAGCAGAAATGAACTTTTCCATGGCAGCTTATGGTCATTGCAGACAAAAGAAAAATCCATTTGTAATACAATTAAATTTCTTTCAAAACTACTTATTATGTAAAGTGTAACAAAGGGATAATATAATAAAAGTAGTTGTGGATTCAAATAAGGATTTATTGCAGATGTTTAAGTACTATTTCTTCAGTCTCAGCCTAAAAATAGATTACTTTTCCCCAATATTTATTGGTACATACAAATATATAGATAGTTAGATAGATGCAATATGCAATAGTTACATTGGGCATGAGGGTTTTGTGCAAATAAATATCATGACACCATCACAATTTCCTTACCACTTATTGTCCCTCCACCTCCTTCTCTCCTACCTCCTCATGCCAACTTTTTCTTTTTCTTTTTTTTCCTTTTTTTTTTTTTTTGACACAGGGTCCTGCTCTGTAGCTCAGACTAGTCCTGAATTCATTTTGGAGCCCAAGCTCACCCTCTTGCCTGAGCCTCCTCCTGAGCGCTGGGATTACAGGCATACACCACCATTCCCAGCTTATGTGGAGCTGGGGAATTGAACTCAGATACTTAACTCTTGATGCTAAATTTGCTAGGCCAGTGCTTTAACAGCTGAGCCACTCCTCCAACAGCCTCACTCCCACTATTAACACCATTAACACCTATTTGCGTCTGTGAAATGCCTGTATTCTAGGCTTCTAATATTAGCGAAGTCATGGCATATTTTAACTTCATTATGTATGACGGTCTCAAGTTGAATCCATTTATTTTCAAAAGCCTCAAATTATGATGCAATAAACATGGGTGTATGTGAATCTCTTGAATATGTTGTTTTTACCTCTTCTGGAAAGTTACCCAAAAGAGGTATCACTAGATGGAATGGGATGTTAGTTTTCAGCCTTTCAAGGGGTCTCCAGATTGCTTTCCATAGTGGTTTTATCAGTTTGTAGTCAGACCAGCAAGGTAAAAGGTTTCCTTTTTCTCTGCAACCTTGCCAGCGCTGATTACCTTTTGGCTCCTTGATGTCTATTATTCTCACTGGGGTAAGACGCTATCTTAGTGGTGTTTTCATTTGCATTTCTCCAACAGCCAAGGATGTTGAAAATCTTTTCATGTTTTTGCTAGTCACTTGATCTTCTTCATCTGAGAATTGCTAGTTCATTTCAATTGCCCATTTTTTAAATAATTTCTTTGATTACGAGTCTAGTTTTCTTCCTTATATAGTCTAGCTATTAGTCTTCTATAGTCCAAGTGGTAATTTTTTTTTTCCATTATGGTGGCAGTGTCTTCACTCTGTTGATAGTTTTCTTGCTGTGAAGATTTTCTTTTTCTTTTTTTTTTTCTTTTTCAGTTTACCTCATTTTGGAAGCTAGCATAACCCTAATACCAAAATCAGACCAAAATTTAGCCAGGAAAGAAAACTATGAACCCTTCTCCTTAATGACTATAGAGCCAGAAATTCTCAATGAGGTATTTGCAAATAGGATTTAGCAAGTTATTATAAAGATCATACCAACATTAGGTAAACTCATAGTTCTATTTTTTTCCTATTTTTTCCAGGGTCTAAGTTTTGTTTTGAAATTGAAAAATGTAGATATTTATACTATTTTGCAGCAAGTCTGGATTCTGTGACCATACATATCTCTTCTGAAGGTAGTTGTTGCTTTTCAAATTTATATTTTATTTTTTTACATTATTAATTTTCTTCTAATTTATTTTTCTAGTCGTGCTGTACTTGATACACAGTCTGTGTCCCCTTTATTATATCCTGATGCTAATATCACTTATTCTTTTAATTTATTTTCAAATCCTGATTTCCTTGGTGTCATTGTTTTCTCTACAGTGGTAGGTGGTTATCCCATGATTGGGAAAAAGTTGTGAGTAGAAAACCACAAACTGAAAAGGGTTTGAACTCTTGGCTAATATATTTTTGTGTAAATTAGGGATGGTGTTTGAAGTTCAGGATATTTTCACAGCTTGCTCAGTGATCATTTTTCCATTGCAGCATCTTAGTCATATCAAGTATCTAGCTTTGCATTCCCTAAGAAATGTAAAAGAGTTATTTAGTTTTCTTTCCTTTTTTTTTTTTTTTTTTTTTTGGTACTTTCAAGGATTCCCACTTTTTGACTCAACTACTACTGGCTCAATCCAGAGGCCAACATAATAATATTTTTTCTCACTATTTCTGTCAGATTTTGCTATTTTTATTGACAGCCAGGCATGCAGGCATGGGTATTCACTTTCTATTCCTAATCTGACACCCTGGTAGCGTTTTTTGTTTGGTTAGTTTGGTTTGATTTGATTTTTTATTTTGTCTCATTTTTGTAGTATTACTACAAGCTTGGCTGGGCAGAGTCTGGGGTCATTGCAATGGTAAGCATGGATGTCCCCAGGCAATAAGACTACATATTCCTACTCGTTTTATCAATATTTATCAGCTGTTCTTGAATAAACACTTAACCAAGTCACAGTTTGGTTTTGTTCACTTTTCAAAGCTAAAATAAAGAGAATTTTGGAGTAACAACTTTTTTCTTGCTTGTATTTGTATTCATGTATTAGAAGAAAGAGATTTGCCAATTTCTATGGTTCACAATAGTTGTAAATCAAGGCCATTTGATAGTTATTTATCTAAAAATCTCTTTTTGTTTTTATATATGTTGCTAACATTTAAGGTGTTATTAAATTTTAATTTGCATGTATTGAATATTTTAATTTTATTTTTTCTGTAGATTTCCTGATTTGTGTATATGCACAGTCATTTTACAATGCGTAGAACGCGTTTGTTTTGCTCTTTCCAGACTCATACATTTTATATCTTTAGTGCATTGCGTATTCTTTAAGATCTGAAGTATAGATGTATATTAAATTATTGCTATGGGTATCTGGGTATCTCTATCTCATTGCTATTTTTGAGGTAGACGTGTGTATACATTTGGCTACATTTAGAATGCCTGCTTTTCTTCCTTGATGATTTCTTATAAGCTATGTGATAAATTTTATAAAATGTTGTTTCTTGTGTGATAGGAGGCACTGGGTTTATAGGTAGTTAGGGATAAATGGTCCCCCAGAAAAGGAGAATTTACTGGTTAGCAGCTGACCACCCTCTAGAACTCAGTTAAAATACAATAGAAAAATCTTTATAGAGAAAGTAGTTAAGGGTGGGCTGCAGCAGCTCGTTTAGGGGTGGATAATCTAGCAAACAGCCCTAGTAGCCAACTGTTTAGCATAACACAGTCTCTTACCCAGCTACATAATAAACCCCCTAGGCATTGAACCACCTGGGCAGTTCACATTTCCTTTTGGGTCCCCCATCTGACTAACAGAAGTTTTACCCCTCTTCCTTTCCACTTTTGTAAATTTTTCCATTAAACCCTTTTCTTCACAACCTGCCTCCTATTTTTGCGACTCATTCTTCAAGCCTGTGAAGGAGGCTGGTGGGAATCAGGGCCTGCCACTGCAAGAGAAAAACCTTGCCTGGGGCTCAAGCTGAGGACCAAGCTGCGAGCTTTCACACTAAGCTACCTCCTCATTCCCTTTTGACTTTGGTTTTTGAGACAGCATCTCACTAAGTTGAAAAATGTCATCGACTGGGCTCACAGTCGTGATGCTCTTGCCTTAGCCTCTCAGAGCACTGAGAGTATACAACTCAGCCACATTACAAAATGTTTTCCATGCTAACGCTAACATAATCATATTCTTCTCTTTTATTCTTGCAATGTGTGAACTTATATGTTGATTTTGTTGAAAATAATAATGTGTTCCTTGATCAAATTCATGTGTTTTTGAATTAACAGATATCTTATAAATTTCAGATTCTTTGCAAAAGTTTTTTCTTTTTTAAGCAAACAAATTTTATTGAAAAAAAAAAAGAAAAGAGAGAAGAAACTCTTTAGGACAAAAAGCCAAGAGGGGATCTGAGCAAACATCCCACTTTGTGACAGTCTTGAAATCATCTTTCCATTGAGTATTTTTAATTTTGGTATCAAAGTTACAAAAAACACAAAATTGAGAAATGTTGACACAAGAAGGAAATTTAAACTCTCTGCAATTTGTGTCTTAAAAGGATAGATGAATCTAACAGATAATACATCTATGCCTGCATATTTCTTTGCGAGATTGTAGTCAATGAGGTTTATTTTCTTTATCATATATATGACAACATTGAACCTATATGTATGATTATGTCAGTTTTGATAATTTTCATGTTTAAAAAATAACTCTATATCTAAATTTATTTGACAAACTTGTTCACAGAGTTTACATCATTGTATTTAACATTTGACATACCGAAAGATAAAAATGAAAAATGAAAAATGTTGACGTTACCCCCCAAAATACTAATATGCATGAATCTGAAGTATTAACAGTATTTAATTTTATAATTGTTTTCTAGATAAAATATCAATATTAATATCTTTTAAAAGGTGTCCATTTTGAGAATTATTCACATGTGTAACTACTATTTATCACAGCATTTTTTAAATGAATTTGGAAGATAATAACTTACAACATAAATGACACTCTTGCTTGCTGTATCTTCAATCAAAATTTATAGAAAAAATGAGCTATTCTTAAAACACATCTTACTATTTAAATTTTTCTAATTTTAACACTTTTCATTATATCTTACTTTATGTAATTTAAGCTTCCTAATTTCATTAGTTTTCGATATGACAACTCTATTAGTTAAAACCTATTTTTTCTGTCACATGGAATCAACAGGTTCCTTAATACTTGTAAAACAATTTAAAATATAATGATACTTTGAAATTGCTTCCCTTATGAGTAATTAAAACTGAGTTTTTAAATCATGTTGTCGTTATAGGTTTTTATAAGTGAATGGATTATGATTTTTTATACATAATTCTCTTCCCACCTCATAAGAATTTTCTGAAATTAAAGCTTTCAGCGATTCATATTTTTTATAGCAGCAAACCAAATCTCAGGCAGAGTTTAATGGAATGAAGGGACTAATAGCCAAGACATGTTCTTAAAACCTTCGAGGCCATCAGAACTCATAATCTTCATGTAACAAGTACTTCATAACTAATAGAGGCCAGAGGAGCGCGGGCGGTGATGACGGGCTCAGGGGCGGAGCTGTCCTCTATTTCCAGGTCATTTTCTCTTGCTGGTCAGCTTTGAAACACAATCACGTTTTACTTTCTGCTCACAACAGCAGTGTCAAAAACTAATACAAAAAGTAGACAAATTTGAGTTATTCAGATAGCTAAAACTATAATTACATTTTTGAATAACAACCTTACATTGAAACTATTTTTCCTCAATAAACAGAGAAACTTGATTCAATCAATCATGCTTGTTATTTAGAGTTATTACTGCAGAAGCCAAATCCACACACTGATATCAATAGTAAGGTCTTTATTATATGTGAATAATAACAATAATGCACATATTAGTATCTATGGCTCCTCACCTTTATAGCTTTGTATAGTATTTACCTATGGAAAACCTTTATTCAACATTCTCTTCTACCTCAATTTATGGTGACCATAAACCAATTTACATAAACAAGAGAAATGAAAAACAAATACATGTATCATTCATAGGGCTTCATATCAACTTAGCTCTGAAATACTTGTAGTTGCCAATCAAATGCATAGCTTTTTACCAGGAACTTGATGTACCCCGCTGTGCACAAAGAGGCATACTCGTTTTTCTAATTTAAAAAGTGATTCCCAACTTCATACTTCAATCAAAAAAAAATCAATGCTATCGGAAACTGTCCCAACATTCCTAATCTTGACGTGCTTTCTTAAGTTAAGATTTATAAGGTAGTAGAATTTGGCACTTAACTAAAGAAAAGTCTTAAGCCTGCTGCTGTTTCTGTTATCATTTATTGTAGAAAATTTGGGATGACTGTACTACACTTTATTTAATTGCACTTTCAAGGAAATTTTATAGAGCTCTTTCTGACTGTAAAAGACTTTATTCACTAGTTACCGTATAGTCATAATTTAATGATTCTGCTTCTTTCCCCCTGCTCACACTTCATTACCAATGGCTCCATTATCAAAATAATAAAAAACAAATAATAAAATAACTGAAATGTAAACAAATCACTATGCATTTAAAATTACTGATAGGAGAGGAAAGAAAATATTTACCAATGAAAAAGATGAACAGATTTAAGAATACATTTTCAAATGTGGCCATCAATTTCTTTTTTATCAGAAATCCCTTTGGGGGTATGGAAATGTAGATTTCTGGTCTTTTCTAGAGACCTATATATTGCACACTGTCTGTGTTTTCAAAACTTCATTGATGTGAACATATAGGAAATTGAATAAATAAATTTATAAAGCATAAACAGAAACTCATGAAACTGCATTTTCAACATTCATTTATTTTAAAGAAGTTAGGTTTTGAACACTTTTTCTAATGCTCTCCACTGGAATTAAGGCTGATGAATAATCAATACTAATTTTTAAAATGAATATGTAAGTTTGAAAAATGGCATTAGTGGAGTAATAAGGCTGGCCTGGCTGGAATGTCATGTGTGACATGTGTCTGAGGTTCCTTTTTTATTATAAAGACAGATATTCATCCTTGGACTACTTACATCAACAGAAGGTGAATGCATAAACAATTTAATATTCCATGTAACTTTTTGATGAAGAAATCTAGGACAATCTAAAAATTTTGATTAATATGGGCTTCCAGTCCAAGATACCAGACTGTTATATTCCCCCCTCCCAAAAGAAAATTATTTTATTTCAGATACAAATGGGACTAGTACTTGTGAAGCAAATGTCGATTGCTAAGAGTTCTGAATTATAGAAATTGTGTTTTTAAAACTAGACAAAGACAAGATTTGACAACATATATTTAATGCATGGCGAGGTTTGTATCAGAAGTCAATTAAATAAAGAAACTGAAATATACTACTTCAGCATTTGTAAATGGGAACCAGTGTTTGCCTGGATCACCTTAAGGAAGCTATGGATAAGGTTCCAAGCTGTGCTGTTTTCTATGGCTGGATAGCATTTCACTTCCAATCTAATTGGCTTTAAATAATAATGCCTATTCCATAGTTTCTGAGAGTCAGAAAACCTCAAGTAACTCAGCTAAGTGATTCTAATCCTGAATACATCAAATTGTGTTTTGTTTTGGTTTGGGGATGTCCTCTAAAAGTCTCTGCATTTTGAAGGTAAGTGAATTTGTGATTAATTGGATCAAAGGGGATGAATCTATTGATTCCCGATGTCATTCAGAGGTGATACCTGGTAAGAGGGAACAGACCACAGAGAGTGAGGCCTACAAGGATGTATCCTTGCCTTCGTTTCTCCTCTATCCCTACACTTCCACCCAATGACGTGACCAACGGGGTGGTCATCTGTCTTTAACCAGACTCACCCTTTTGCCACTTTCAGCCTATCACAGAGATTATACTATAACTGAACTATAACCATTCCTCTTTTAAGTTTTGGGTTTCCGGTATTGTGTCTCAGCAGTGCCAAAGGGAACAAGATACCCGGAGGTAAGTGAAGGACTGATTTTGGCTCATAACTCCAGCTGGTCATTCTATGCTCATTTGGCTTTAGAAGTCTAAGGCAAAGAAGAACATATTGAGAGCATGTGAACATCATATTGAGAAGAATCTCCTCTCCTCATCGCGCCTAGGAACTAAGAAAGAGATAAGAAAGCTCAGGTAATCTAGGTTATCCTTTAAGCACATGGAATCAATGAACTACCTTTTTTTCTCCTGGTTTCCAATTTGTGAAATTTTAACAGCTTTTCTTTAGTGTCGTAGGTATAGATCAAACCTTCAACACACAGGCTTCTAGAAGACATTCAAGAATCTAACTACAACAAGCATTCTCTTCTAAGATATTAGGTGACTCATAGTATTCCCACCAAACTATAAGAGATATATCTAAAAGGGACCATTCTAGAAAAAGAAAGAGATATATTCTGATTTTGGTAGGTAATTACAAAATCAGATGATTGTCCGTATTAGAGTCTTAGCATTAGTTATTTGACATGTTTAGGGTTATCTTTCCCCAACATTTGCTTGGCACTTTCCAACATCTTTCTCAAAAATTTGCTTCTACCGCACCATGGAGAGGAATTCTACACTTAACAGTCAATTTAATACTGCACTCTTTCTCATAACTTTTCCCATTTTATACTCATAATCTTTTCATGCAATGTTTTATATTCACCCAGCAGTATTTAGCACTTTCTTACACTATAAAATTTACATTTTATTGTAGTGTTTATGATGTATATTAACATACTGAAAAAAGAGGCAGGCAAAGACAGAGTATAAACA